>PVHY01017635.1:0-30941 GCA_004024945.1 Uropsilus gracilis
ATCCTTAGCCCCAGCCACTTCATGGGCTGAAGCTTACAGGCACGAGCCACCGTGCCCAGCTGTAAACTGAAATTTTACTTAAAAAAAAGAAAATTAATACAGCTCAAAAGAGGAAGCATGGGTACATTTCCATTATTATCCTGAGATAACAGAAAATGCCTCTATATATAAGGCTGGTTCCAATGTTATAGTAGTCATTTTGGTTGCTGTGTTTCTTAGCCCAACTGTTCCTTCTTCCAGTTGAAAATTATGTTGGCTGGAAGCCATGCCACAGAATCCCCACCCCGAGGAGTGACTCAGATAATTAGACAAAAGCATTTAAACCTCTTCAGGATTTTTTCAGGTTTCCCTTTTGACATTCCTTCCTCTCACTCAGAGAATTGGTAACTACAAATTCTGTTTGGTTGAAGGGAAAAAAAAAATCTACCATTTTAAAATTTGTAATGCCTCTCAGTCAGCATGTTTAAAAAGGTAGTTTTTAAACAAACAAATAGTTGGTTCCCAATCACTTTGAAAAAGTCTTTGTTCACTGAATTATTTTTTTTTTGACAGCATGGTTTTTTAAAGTGTTTATTATGGACAATTTTGAACATACAAATAATGACTACCCGCTTGCTCAACTTCAATTATCAAGTCATGGTCAATATTGGTTCATTTCTGATTCCACTCCTCACTCTCATGTTATTTATATAACTAATTCTAGTCAAATAATCTCATGTTAAATCAATACATTTTTTTTGTTTCAATAATATTATTGCTCTTAATTACCTTTGTATTTCTACTATATATTGAGAGAATGAACTCTAAATACACCTAAAATATTTTTTTTAATTCCTTTTTTAATTTACAGATTAGAAGAAGATTTTTAAAGTAATGTGTTAAACTCTCAAAGTCAAAGCCTCAGAAAAAGGAAAGTCATGGTTCATAGTCACTGACTCATTTCCTTGGATGATTCAGCCTCCCGGCCTTCACAACTGCCTTGCTGGCCTCTCCCTCCCGGTTTAATTCAGAATAGGGAAATAAACGTCTGCCTTCACAGAATTAGCTTTCCTGTGCTACCACATCATGCTCTTTTAAATAAATGAAGTCTATAAACTTTTATATGGTTTGATATTGAGAGCCTGTTATAAATAATGTAATTATGATACAGAATGTAAGTGAACCTAAACACACTACACAGATTTTTCTAAAAGGTAACAACAACAAAAAAATTCAGGGTTTTTTTTTCCATCTCTTCAAAATGACTAGTCAAATTGTCACTGGTACAAAGATGATTTCATTAAAATATGCATTTTCCCACTACCTTGTACAAACCTTTAAAAGCAAGTCTGTGTTTCATATTGTTTTTTCACATATTCTTTAAATATTTATATAGTTCAAATGTTCTTTCTGAATAACTTCATGAGGCTACCTCATGAATACAAAGTCCAGATCCACAAAAACAAATGATGAGAATTAAACACCAATACACCAAAGGCACACTGTCCATAAGCTCTGGCCAAATGCAGCACAGAAACAGAACACATTTTGTTTCCCCTCTCTAAGTGAGGGCAAGAAAGGATCTAGTCATCTCTAAAGGGGTCAGAAGTCCTGCATACTGGTGCTGCTGTTGAAAACACAATCTGCAAATCACTCCCTTACTGGGGACATAGAATAGTACTACTGAAACTAATTTGGTGTCACCTTGCCTGCTGTAAGCAGAAGAGAGAAATGCCTCTTCCTTCTTTCCACCTGTGCCACATCCCTTAGCCCAAAGCTTGTCTTGTCACCCAGGCCCTTTGGAGCTAGTGGATGGAGAAAGAAGAATGTTTGGTTTTAAAACCAACCCTTGAATGCTAACCATAGAGTTGAGGCACCCAGAAGGAAGGAAGTGGTGGGTAGAGCACAATGGACTTTGGTGGAGTCTATAGGTGTTCTGGTGGTGAAAGAGTTATGGCAATCACACTTGATGGGAGAAATCCTATACTGTCAGTCTCCACCATAGGAAGGGCCAAATTAAAAGAGCCTGGATAACCATGCCACACACCTGCCCTATAAGAAGTTCCTGATGTTCTCGGCCTGGCTGCCTGCCTCAAAGTTATTTCTGGAGATCTGAGCAGCATGGTCTGCTGTGTTTCAGGAACAAAGGTCCTCACCCAGAAAAGAAACATTACTCCAAAAAAGAAAAAAAAAGGATCAGTGGATCAAGCATCAACCAATAATCTGCAGTGAGAGAGAAGTTAGAGTGGAGGGGGAAGGAGGAATAGGGGAGTGGGGTGGTGGTATAGGGGTACATTATTGATGGGAGGGCCATACCTAAGGGGAACAATAACTATATAAATATGACTGATGTATGAAAATAATAATAAAAAAGAAATCCTATACTATATTAACAAGGAAGCAAAGTAATGGCATTTCATTAAAAGAAAAAATAATATTTGAGCGTTGACTTACTGAAGAGAAGTACTTTCTTCATACAATTAAGTTCCTACTCCACCAAAATCTTGCTTAGTCCCCAGGAGCACATATGAGCACCAGACTGAACTGATGATGGACAGAGCTGCTATATCACAACTACCATAGCCTACTGGGTTCAACATTAATTTTAAATATATATATATATCACAGTTTATTAGTATATATATATATATCACAGTTTATTAGTATATATATATATATATATATATATATATCACAGTTTATTAGAATCTTCCCTTCCTAAAGTCTATTACTTTGGAGATAAGACTTGTGTTTGAATGTGAGCACTGTCATTTCATAGCTATGATACCATGGACAAATTAAATTTTTGTGCATGAAGTGTCTTATCTGTAAAATGGAAGCTAAAACCATCAATTTTGCGAGTCTGTCATGAGGATTACATTTAGAGCTCATAGCATACTGGCAGGCACACAATAATTACAACTTTTCCCTGATGTGGTCTTGTTGCATCATCTCCTGAGGCAAAAATTTAGAAAAATTATACCGATGTCACAACCTGCAAAAGTTTTGAGGCACCAATCAAATGAAATTTATTTTATAGTAAAATGTATTTTTGTTAAGTTGTAAACTTTTACTAAAGAGTCCCTAATTTCCAAAACTAAGACATAAAAAAAACAACAACAAAAAAAAACCCGCTAACTCTGACCATTCCACTCGAAGACATTTAAGAAAGGTTCCACTAACTTTTGAATTGTCAAATCTCAGGAATTCATGTTCAACTTCAACTTTTTTCATCTTTGTGTAGAATATGGCATCACTGATATTCTCTCCCTTATATCTTCTCAGTTTTCTCTCCTAACTTCCTCTTTTTCTATCTACCCCTTAAATATTGGTACACCCCAAGGTAGTTTTTCCATCCACCTCCCTTGATTCTTCACATTCCCAGGAAATCTCACCAGCCTCTAGAATTTCAACATTTAAAAACTAATCCTAAACCGTATCTGTAGACTAGATCTCTCCTGATTTACCTACTGGATAATTCCATGTAGATGTCCATGCCATCAGGTCCCTAAAATTTGTTGTCAAAACTGGATATAGACTCTCCCTTCTACTAAACTCACCCTTTTCCCTCTAATTTATATCTTTACAAATTTAACTTCATTAGCAATCATTCAAGCAAACTTTTCTGTTGTTCATTCTCATTCTACTGACCAAAACTTACAAATTCTGACTCTAAAGTAGGGTCTCCTCAGATTAATGGTTGCCACTGTTTAGGCACCAAGACATTTTGGGGGGGGGGGGGAGTTGGAAAGAGGTATATTATAAAAGGACAGCAAAAACGACAGTTGTGGTGCTGAAATTATTCAGAATTTTGGAGAAAACACAAATCTTACATAGGCTGTAAAATTTTATGAAACCTAACACACACAAATAAACATACATGCAAATATAGGAGTGTAAGTAAAAGTGGGGATACTGAATGAGATTGGTGGGTTATATCAATTTGGTGGTACAGTATACCATATTCTGCTTTCCATCCAGGAAAAGTGTAATAATTGTGCAAAGAATCTCTGTATTATATTTTAAATTTTTTGCCTGTTAATCTGCAATTACTTCGTGAAAGTTTAAATGTGTTTTTGTAAAGACTGCCGACTTTCTTCGCAAGTTTTTTCCCAAGTATTTTATGTGTTCAATCCCCATAATTTTTGGTTACAACTGGAAAACTAAATTTTTTATTGATTATATTATTAATTGATTTTATTTATTTATTAGTTTACAACCTGTGTTTCAGGAATATAGAAACAATTGTATATCATAAAACATCCATCATTAAATACACTGTACATCATTAAATACACTGTACTGCCAATCATTCAACCCTCAACTGTTTCACCTTCTCTTTCCCTCTAGTAACGAACTATGTTGTCAAACTAAAAGGGTTTGTTTTCTTTATATTCCGCAAATCAGTTAAATTACAGTGTCTTTTTCTTTCTGACTTATTCTAATAGCATCACTCCCTCAAGGTCTATTCATGTTGTCACAAATAACAATATTTCATGTTTTACTAATGAGAGTAGTATTTCACTGTGTACACCACATCTTTATTCAATCATCTACTGAATAATTGAAATGGTTCAAATTCTTGCCTATTGTAAATTGTGATTTAATAAACATAAATGTGCGCATATCTTTTAATGTAATATTTTTCATATTTCTTTGGATAAATATCCAGAAGTGAGATTATTGGATCACATGGTAGTTCTATTTTTAATTTTGATCAAGATTCATATTTTCCATAATAACTACATAAATGACAGTTCTACCAACAGTGCACAAGAATTTTTCCTTCACATTCTCGCCAACATACGTTTCTTGACTTTCTGACAACTGTCATCCTAACTAATGTGTTAATTCTAAGATCACTGTGGTTTTGAATAAAAAATGTGTAACATCTTTTCATGTTTCTTTTGTTCATCTTTATGTCTTCAATGATATATCTTGCAAAATTAGTATTACACATACTAATTATAACAAATGTAAAAAATAAAAATAAAATAGGGTCTCTTGAATAATAGTTCTTGGAACCCTTGTTCCATAGGATCGTGATAGGCAATTTTTTTAAATGTTATTATTTTGTGATCAATAGAGTTTGGGAAATGCTGACTTAAAGCAGGATTTAAAGCACACTTTCAGTGTGCTAACAGTACCTTGCAACTCCCAAATGCAGAAGCAATATGAAGCATTTTCCAAATAGTTTGGGTTGGTTTTTGTCAAGATTACATTTTATGATTACAGCATACTTTGCAACATGCCAATCAAGTATTTCCCAAATATGTTCTTTTCCTTTCCATCACCATAGCCCTTGATTCAACCAGAGAATTTGCTTCCACTCAGTATACAATGGTTTTCTTTTCCTACGATCATTCACCCCTTACACACTAGTTGGTAAGTTCCCTAAAATATAAATCTCTTGCAACCCTAATTCTACAAGGTTTCCCGAGTACCCAAATTTAAAAAATCCAGAGTTCCTTCAAAAAGCAAAGGTACTTAATAACCCAACCCCTGGAATTCTATCAGTCAACCCTAAGCTCCAGGTATAAGGCAGCTGTCAAGTTTCTGACGTGCTGTGAACACCTTGTTCTTGTACATAAGTGTTCCACTGCCTAAAATGCCATCCACCTCTTGTTTATCTAAATTAACTCCTACTCATTCTTTAAAATTCACCTAAAATTAACCTTTTTTTTCTCCCCACCTCCAAAATGAACCTCTTCTGAAGTTCACTTTTCTTCAGACGACCTACCATGTCCCAGAGGAAGGTGCCTCACTAGTGTGTAGTCAATGTATCTTCTATTACCGCACATTTTGTAATTATCTGTGTACACAACTCTATTTTTCAGTAGACTCTGACCTTCTTAAAGACTAAGAACATTTGGATATTCCTTCTTATGGGGTGTACTACATTGCCTGTTACCTAGTAAAGGAAGGCTTGGTGAATAAATCTTTTAACCATTCATTATTATTTTGTTCTAAAAAGCATTTAAATGTATAAAAAACACATAAAATGTGTTTTGAGATTTTAATTTGAATCCAGAAAGATGTTGGCAAACTTCTAGAAAGAGTCAGAGAACAAATGTTTTGGACTATATGGACCATTTGATCTAGACCTTACTATTCAATTCTGCTGTTATTTCAGACAGACAATACCAAAAATATATATATATATATGACATGCTCATATCCCAATAAAGTTTTATTTACAAAAACAAGCAGTGTTTAAAGCCAGATTTGGCTTGCACACTTTGCCAACCCCTGTCTTAGAAAGCTCATATCTCAATTACCTTAACTAGAACCCTCTACTGTAGTTACCAAAAAGAAAGAACCATTAAAAGTGGTTCTATATGATAGTAATCACGTGGATATGGAGCATTGGAATGTGGATCATCTGAGTGGAGTTGTGCTTCAAATATAATACATATTTAACAAAGTAAGTATTATATAAAATGTCTCAATAATTCTTTTAGCTGGGCATGGTGGCTCGTGCCTGAAAGCTTCAGCCTATGAAGCGGCTGGGGCTAGGGATCGCGGTTTGAGTCCTGCTCGGGGCAACACAGCGAGACCTAGTCCCCAAAAAAATAGCTGGGCGTGGTGGCGCACACCTGTAATCCCAGCTTCCTGGGAAGCTGAGGCTGTGGATTGCTTGAGTCTGTGGTACGCCGGACAATGAGAGCCTGTGGTTCCATGGGCAAAAATAACGAGACCTAGTCTCAAAAAAAAAAAAAATTCTTTTATACTGGCAAATATATTTTATATATATAATATATATAAAATGATAAATATATTTGACTTGTTGGGGTAAGTAAAAAACTATTCAAATTGATCTTACTCACTTTATCATTTTCTAAAATGTGATTAAAACATTTAAAATTATATGTGGCTTGCTTTTTATTAGAAAGCACTGTTCTTAAACAAGATAGACATCTTACCAAAAAAAAAAGTCTGGGCCAGCTTCTTCTCAAGAATACAAATTGCATACTTTATCCATTATAGGTATCCCTATTCAAATTTACTATATATTCTAGTTTCTATCTATAGTACTATCATTATTACATGAGAATTAAGAATCAAAACCTTTCCTCCTCCATTCCACCAATTTGTTCTCATTTGGTTTTCATTTTCTCTATGATATACTTGGTCTTAATTTTCTCCTTTGAATTAACTGTCTTCTGTCACCAAGAAAGGTAACAATAAATGATCGAGTCTTCCATTACTATGAGGAAAAGGATTTCCCTCGTCTCTATTCATGACCTAGATATATTACTCAATATAAAGCTACTAGACTAAAATTTCTAAACATTATGAACTCACTCCTATATACTTTAAAATTTCAGTGAGTCCCATTACACAGAATATCCAAACTATTTGATCTGCTTCTTGAGGCCTTCTAGAAATGTTAATAATTTCCATTTTGAATCTTATTCCCACTTCTACCGTTCTAATCACACACACAATTACATATACAATATAGGCTATTCAGTTAAATTTGAATTTCAGATATATAGCAGTTTTTAGTAATATTGCTTAGAATACACTTGTACAAATACATACTGAGAAATTGAAATTTAACTAGGCACCCTAATTTTATTTGATAAATTTGACAACCCAAGTCAAACACATTAATTCTCTTCCAAGTACTAGATGTATATTACTACCCTTGTAACCTTTACTCACATATTTTAAAATTAGACATATAATGCACTTTAAAATAGTACCTAGCCACAATACGCATGCAATAAATAACAATACTCTTAATTCCTCTGACTTTGAGGCTTTAACTCAATTCCATTGGTCTGCGCTCTAGTTCACGCTAGCCCACAATTGCACTTGATTTCTTACTTTGACACATCATATGAATGTCTTAAACTAGTCTTTAATTTCACTTTATATAGAAAATGCTGGATAATTTTTTAAAATAGGATTTTTAAGAAAGGCATTTAGCCAAAATCAGCTTTTAATATTTTTTTTTGAAACTAGTTCTCCCTATGTTGCCCCAAGTAGTCCTAAACTCGTGGACTCAAGTGATCCCCAGCCTCAGACTTGCAGGTAGTTGGGACTACAGGTGCCTGCCATTGCACCCAGCTGCTTTTTCGAGACCAGGTCTCACTATGTTGCCCTGGGTAGTCCTGAACCCGTGAATTCAAGTGATCCCTGGCCTCTTGATTCCCAAAATGTAGATTACAGGTGCATGCCACCACACCCAGCTTCAGCTTTGATTCCCAAGTTATTCTCCAAAGTACAGGATTAAAGCACTCTTGCTGACTTTAGACTACAGGCTTCAACTGACAGATGAATTGCATGGGTATGCATAAACAAGACTAACTTATTAAACCATACTGGACTAGCTGGAATTTATCAAGTAGAGACACAAGTTGTATACTCATAATTTTCTAAAACTTATTTTTCTTAAGTCAAATGCCAATATATACATGAGCACATAATTAGCCAAGTTAAAGTTTTTAACTTTTCCTATTTTTTACAACCATCTCTAAAATTCACAACTATCACATTTGATTTTTACATTCAAAACATTTCTCAAGCAAGCCCTAATACCATTATATAAAAAAAAAACTCAAATTATACAGGGACTCAAAATTTACTGATAATCAAACAAGAAAATTATCTAAATTACTCAAGTATTTTATAATTGTACACAGACACAAGAACTAATCAAGCACATTAAAGACTTGTTCACCTCAGTAACACTCAAAGTATGGTACAGAATGCCAGCTTCAATCAATCTGGCTCTGCTACTATTAACTACATGCTCTAAACCTGTTTTCTCAGCTATAAAAATGGGACTTCTTTCTCCTAAGATTGGGAAGATTAAAGAGAATTCTCATACAAGACAGTAGTCACAGGTGGCAAGCCTTCAAAAAATTCTTATTCGTACAGTATTTCCCAGTTACATCTGCTTCTATAACTCCCTCAAAATTTTGTTTTTTTCTCCCTCTCATATGCTCTGACTTTCTCAAGCAGATCTATTCAGCTTTAACAGAAAACATCATTTTGGGTCATAAATAGTTCCACACAAATCTATCTATGAACAACCAATTTTTTTAATTTATTTAAAGTCTATTTTAAATGTCCTTTATAAAAACTTCCATAACTCCTGCTAAATTTTTAGGTTTTTTTGTTACATTCCTACTCTCCCTACTATAAAAGTAGTGTAGAAAAATTCTGACAATTCACATGTAATTTTTCCTAGTTTATATTGATTACACAGATAATTCTAAAAGAAACCAATTATCATATAACATTAGTTTCCAAGTCCATGAAACTTCCTCTACAAAGTTTCACAATATAAAATACTGGACTCAGAACTTGACTTAGGTATAATTGAATAAAAAATCACAGTTTAATGATGTTATCTGAACCTATTCCAAACTAGTCTAGATTATTAGGAGGAAAGTCGACATTAACGGAAAAGCACATTTAACATATTCAAAGACCATATAACTAGTATAAAAATTAGAGAAATGCTGAAAACAATTCACAAATAATAAAAAAAATACTAAATTGAAACTGAAAAAAACTGATCTCACATACTTAAACTTATTTTGGGGGGCGAGGGGATCTAGGATAAACTACTCAGTAATAAGTCTCAAGGATCACTAAACATTCAAATGTGATAAATTATACGTGCCACTGTTCCCCAAAGTTTGATTGGATGTGTTCAATTAACAATGTACATTTACTTTAAATTTGTTGCATTTGCCAGGCACAGTGGTACTTCCTATAATCCCACTGCTGGGAGGCTGAGGTCAGAGATCACTTGAGTCCATGGGTTCTAGACTACCCTGGGCATCATAGGGAGAACTAGTCTCTAAAAAATAGCCAAGTATGGTGACGCCCACCTGTAATCCCAGCTACATGGGAGGCTGAGGCTAGGGATCACTTGAGCCCACAGGTTCGGGACTACCCTGGGGCAACATAGCGAGATCTGGTCTTTAAAAATAAAAAATAAAATAAATTTGTTGTATTTCCTATATGCTTGGGTCCTATTTAAAAACTGGGATTTAAGAAACATTTTTCATAAAGGGTCAGCTAGTTAAATATTTTAGGCTTTTCAGGCTAATCATAAATATTATCGGTCATAGATCCACATTTATTGTTCCCCACAATCTTTAAAAATCTTAAAGCTTAATTCAGTCACAGCCAGATTTGCCCTTGACCATAGTTCCTCCACCCTTGCTCTACACTACACATACTAGTTTTTTGTTACTGTTAATTCCACTGATAACTTTTTTCCTTCAAATATTTGATCAAAAGTCACCTTCTCAATAAACACCTTTCTAACCACCCCGCTGGAATATATAGCATACTAGTAATACAGATCACCTAACATTTTCACTTATTATATGATCTTTGTCATCTGACCCCCACCCATCACCCACATAAATTCCACGAAAGTAATTATTTTGTTTTTTCGCTGATCTTACTCCTATGCAGTGCCAGTCTACCAGCAGGCTCTCAATAAATCAATCTACCCTCACACTACTATGGAGGAAGCATATCGCACACACTCTTAGTGAATAACAAGTGGAAATTCAATCAAGGACAAGTCTGACAAGATACTTTCGTTTTAAAATTGTTTCAGGTAGTCATAAAACACTTTAAAGGTGAATAAAGGTTAAAATTAAATTTCACACTGTCCCACAAAGCACACTGGTTCTCTAGAAGTTTATCATTACATTAGCTCATTTCAGTTGTCACTCCTAAACCCCTCTAAGACCAGTTCTGCCTCTTTGGTCTCACCTTTAAGTATTTCCTGCCCTTTCAACTCGCTCATCTAGTCTGGCAACTTCAAAGTTTAACAAAGCAGGGAAAAGTTAAATACTTTGCCTCTTCTAGGGCTCCATCTCCACAAATTCCTTTTATAAAAGTAGGTAATTACAATCTTTCCTAGTTTATCTTTTATGATTCAGAAAAAATTCTACTGAATGTTATACCCCAAACATGTGATGCTCCATGAAGAAACAGACTTAAATTCAATTGCTATGTGGTTTTACAGTTTTTACCTATATAAAAAGATTTGCCTCACCATGACATACATAAATACAGACATGTATCTGGCAAGATATTGAGGAAATAGCTTTGGGAATTAAGTAAGTTCCATCACTATTTAAACTGGTGGCTATATTCCTAAGCTCCTATCAAAACATAAAAACCCACCAAAAAGTAAAATATCTTCTCTTGCTATCAAGGATGCCTGATAGGTATTAATAAATCACAGTACTAAATATATTATGGGATTTAAATCATATAGAGATCACGTTAAGACTTTCTAAGACCAAAACTGAAGCGTTATTGATAAACATGTTTTAAAACCTGTATCCAACAAGTTATCCATGTTACTTTCTAAACAGCAAATTTGACTTCTAAAAGACAAACTTCTTAAAATCCAAGACAATTGTCCAGGGTTACCGTAACTCCTTAAGATCAATTCTTTATGGACACAATTCTGTACTCCTAAAATTGCTAAGATTGTGATTTGGGAATAAAAAAGAGCATAATGGACATTGCCATAGAATCTTAATTTGTAAAAATGATTTTCAACGTTTTGTGCTCTAAATAATCATAAAACTAGAATGTTTGGTGGAACTAAAACGGACTCCTTATGCAGTTACGTTAAAATAAGCGAATTGATCCTTTTTTCTTCTTCTAAATGCTAGTGACTCCCAAATTCAGTTACTTTATACCATATCTCAGGAGAATAAAATGGCCCAAGACACCACACAGTCCACTTAATCTAGTTCAAACGAGTAACATAACGTGAGAAACTGCACTGTGTAATTCCTTTATTTTCTGCATATTAGTGCTTTACCAACACTACAACCATAAAGAACACAATTCCAAGTACTGTACTTTTTAGTTGGGGAGATCACAGTCTACAGACTCATTTACTTATATTAGACAAGATTAACCTCATTCAAAACTTACTGTAGTTTATAAATTCACATACAGAAATTGATGCAATTCAACAAAAACTTCAGAACCTTATTTTTCTTTTTTTAAATCTTAGATTATAACTTTTTTTGCAGGCTATTATTAGCTGCCCCAGGGTCACCAATGTTATGGTTCCATTTAACTCAAACGTTCATATCATTAAAGAAAATAGCAGTGAAAATTACAATTTCTTGCCAAAAACTTCAAGGTTTTCCAAATTTCAAATATTTGCTTCTCCCTCCCCCACTTTTCAGTTAAGACATTTCAAAAAACTAAAAATATCTCACCTGCAACATTCAAAGCAATCACTTAATGTATAAAAATTTTAACTATGCCCCCAGTTATGTTAAGACACACAAAAATTGGCTGTCTACCAATCTGTCACAAGTTAGAAATAATACATTTAAGAATATGAGGGTTCAAGTTTCCTCCAGTTTAGGCATTTATACCTTTGTGCTTGTCTTTATTTCAGGATGTTACTATAGCTTTGATATTTGTATAACCCAAGTTTATGTACCTTAAAATGTAATCATTAAAACACTAAGAATTAAACTTATAGTGGAGCTTTGGGAACTTTAATAGCAACTAAATAAAATGTTCTTAGATGGTCTTCAGTTTCATTTTTAGAGTTAGTTCTAAAGTGAAACAGAACTTTATACTTCAGTAGCATTTTGAATTCAAAAATCCCTCTGCACCATAGCACCGTTTCTCATCTGCTTTAAATAAAATGCTTGTCAAGAGTTTTAATTTTCATAGCCTTATGCTTTTCATACATCTTTGGTAAAAGCTCCATTATACAATATGGCCAAAGCATGAAGGACCAATACTGTCCAACTATATACCATGATCGCCCGCTCAATTTTAATTTTCAGACACCCTCATAAACAAAACCTACTCCACCTTTTGATTAACTGCCTTTACAGTCTACTTTTCTGAAATTCCCTAAGTTTAATTCCTTGAGGATCTCCTAAAATTAATCCTTAAGGCTATACAGAAACCAGATGCTGCTTCACAATTTCATCTCAAGCATTAACATTTGGTTCAAAATATTATCATAGTGGTCTCAATAATCTAAATTCCTGGCCCTAACCAACGAAGCAAGTAATCTTGTCAGGACCTAGGTATCACCAGTGAGCACACTGCTTACCCTTGAAGAAAAGTTAAGTGTACATTCATTGTCATCTGTAGGTTCTTTCATCCTGTTTCCCCTATTATCATTCAAGACTACACATCATTCATCTTTCCTTCCATAAAGGAGATAGTGTATTACTGAACCAACAGGATAACTATTTGCATGAGTTAATCCTATAATCAAATAGAACTAAGTATCTTTTTTATAAAACATCTTTTCCAGTGTTCTAATTAATGGAGATGTGGATCACGCGTCTATAAAAAAATAATCAGTTGCTGTAAAGTGAAAACAGGAATGTGTATTTTTTTCCAACTAGGTCAAAGGTGCATATAATATGAATGCTTTATTAATGAACAAAGTAAACATTTTAAAATTTTTAAATGATTGGTTTTAGACAATTGAAACATGGCAAAAGTAAATACTCCAGTTTTGCCCAAGTTACTTAAAATATCTACAATTATTTCATCTGTGTGTGGCATACACCATTATTGCTCTATTTTCTGCAGTCTATTTTTAAAGTTAAAAAAGAGGGAACACACAGCAAAGTTGCTAACTTAGTAGTGACCAAAAAAAAAAAAAAAAAAAATCAGTGTCCTTGACTGGTTACACTACTTTTATGCTGTGTAAGTTAACTATGTAACCGGGAACTTGAGTTTATCCCTACTCATGCGTGATGTATGTTTCAGAACTTAATAGCTAACTTTACCAATAACTTCTTACATTACCTGTTTAACATACTGATGTGCAACTGGAACATATTACAGTATTACCCATTTCTTGCCAAGTACTGGCTAAGTTTAATATACTGGTCTTCGATATAAAAGGTCACATTTGAAATTCCTAATTTAAAGTTAGAACTCATAAGGGAGGGGAAAAGGCCTTAAATATAAAAGACAAACGGCAGTTTGATTAAGCAATAATTTTCAGTTTACTAGATGAAACAGACTTGCAACACAGTCTGCATGAATGCAAAATAAGCCATCTACAGCAAGTGATAAGGAAACTGGGCAAAAAGGAAAAAAGCATACATGGGGAAAAAAAAGATTCTTTCAAAATTAAAAAAAAAAATCAAACCATTATTATAAAGGACTTTACCAAGAACTGCTATATTTCCCCCATCCCATTTGCTGGAAGTCAGCAAGAGCATCTAGCACTTTGTGTTCATGTCAAAGGTCATATCAGAACATCCTAACGCAGAGAAAAAAGAGAGAACCCCTAACCCTCCCTCCCCCAAAAGTAGAACAGTAACTCCAGAGTTCAAATTCAAAAGAAGAAAAAGTGGCAATTGAGAGAGGTGATGGTGGCGATAATCCTATGAATGGGTTTTTGATTTCTCTCCTTCCTGGGGATGGGTGGAGAATGCGCATTAGGATTTGTAGTTAGAGGTTAACCATGTGAGCCCCTCATAGAGTCCGTCCCCTGTGGTGGCACAGGAGGGCTGCACATACCAGTTCCTGTCCCGAATCCGGGTCAGGCCCAGTTTCTCCTGGATCTCGTGGGGTTTCATGGCATCGGGCAGGTCCTGCTTGTTGGCGAAGATGAGGATTATGGCGTCCCTCATCTCCCGGTCATTGATTATGCGGTGCAGCTCCTGGCGGGCCTCGTCGATGCGGTCGCGGTCGGCGCAGTCCACCACGAAGATCAGACCCTGGGTCCCAGTGTAGTAATGCCGCCAGAGCGGCCGGATCTTGTCCTGACCGCCCACATCCCACACGTTGAACTTGACGTTTTTGTAAGTCACCGTCTCCACGTTGAAACCCACGGTGGGGATGGTGGTCACCGACTGGCCCAGCTTCAACTTGTACAGGATTGTTGTCTTGCCGGCCGCGTCCAGGCCCAACATGAGGATTCGCATTTCCTTGTTCCCGAAGATCTTGGATAGCACCTTCCCCATCGCGTCGGAGGAGCCGGGGCCGGGGGCATTCAGGTGTCCCGGGTCCCCTCAAGTCAACAACGCCGCGGCCGCCGCGAAACCGAAACGAAGCCTCCCAGTCGCGAGGGCGCCCGTGCGGCCTGTGTGGGAGTCGCTCCTAAGGGCAGAGGCCCAGACGGCCGCTCACTCGGGCATCACCAAGCTCAAAACTTGATTCCTCCGGTCGCCAGGGCCGCCGGGGCCCTGAGTCTGCGCCGGGAGAGCCGCCGCCCTGCTGAGGCGCGGCTCGGCCCGGAACTGCCCTTCCCCCCCGCCGGCGACGCGCGAGCGCCGCCGCGGCTCCCACTCTGCCTTCTCCTCACGCCCTCCGCCGCGGACACTGCGGCCCTCCGGCCCGCGAGCACCAGGCTCACCACCAACCCCGTCCACCCCGAGGGAGCGCGGCTCTGGCACCTCGTCAGGTCATTGATCCTCGCGGGAACTCGCCGCGCTGCCTGTGGAGACAGAGAGGAAGAAGGGAGTTACTGCCCGAGCGCCCCAGGAGAGCGGAGCCCGCGCTGGCCCGCTTTCTCGGCTCGGCCCGAGAAGTTACCTCCAGCCGCCGCCCCGAGCGCGGGCTCCCTCCGGCCTCCACCTCCTCCTCCCAGCTCTGCCGCCGCCGCCGCCGGAAAAGGCGCCGAGGAAACCGCCTCACTTCCCCTCCCGACCACGCAGGCGCAGCAGAAACCGACCGTTCGGACTAGAGCGACCTCTGTAAGGAGAGCCCGCGCGCCCCGCGTCATGGGCGCCGCTCGAGGGGGCGGGGCTACGGCGGCTCGCAGGTGCCGCGGGCCCCCAGCCCGGCGATTCTGCGACGCGGACCCCCGCCCACCTGTCGCTCTCCGGCGTCTTCTTCCTGGTTTCCGCCTCCGCGCGCTTTCTCTCCTTCAGCTCAAGAGGAGCAAACGGGGCCCGCGGGCAGCCGGCTCCCACCACGGACGCCTCGCTCACGTTGCTTCCGGGCGGGTTCCCCGACCTCCGTGCCTGGCCGATGTCCCTCAAGACCCCTCCATCCTTTCCCGGCCCGCGCGCGCCCTCCGTCTCCTGAGGAAGACTTCAACTGTTTGCACCTTTCCACACCCTTCGTGAACTTCCTTTATTCCTCCTGTTCCGTGCGTTCCCCGAAAGACACGTGGGAGGTCAGAATCTGCCAGTCACTGTGGCGTTTTTTTGAGCTTTGGGTTTGCTTTTTGAACTTGAGACCCATCTCTCCAGAGCTCATCAGGGCCAGCCCCATTTCTTAGAAACTGGTCGTAGATTTCCCTGCCTAAACGCATTTTCAAGTTTTTAGAAGGCCCTACCTTTTCATATTTATCGCCTTTTAGTTTGATTAGTACTAGTCCTCACCCACCCACCCATTAAAAGACTTGTCCGTTTAATATTAGCATAAGCTTTATCATCAGAAAGGCCAGTTTCCTTAGCCCGCGTGAGACATTTACGTAACCTTGAGTTTAGTTTACTTTGTAAAGTGAGTACCTTACAGGCCTTAGTCTCACATCCCTAAGAATTAAATAATGTGAAAATTTTTAGGCACCTATTTTTCTTATCGAATGGTTTGTCATGAAGTTTAGATAAGGTGAAACCTTGAACCAAAGAAAAACAAAAACGGGCTTTTAGAAAGGAGCAGCTATAAAAACAGGATAACACTTTTTATTTCACAACAAAATTTGGTAAGTTTGTGTCAGCTTAAAATACATTCACTAAAGCTAATCTAATAGCGATATAATTTACCTTCTCTGTTGTTACACAGTGTCATAAAGCTTAAGATTTGGAGTCAGTTGATTGAGGTTCAATGTCTCCATTTTGTAGGATTGAATCCTTAGGTCTCAACCTATAGTAATCTTAATATTTTTACCTGTAAAATGAGATGACGCATGATATCATTTATGAAAATAGTCACCACTTATTGTTATACAAACAATACCTAAAATATTTTCATCTTCATATTAACTATATGAGGAAGCTGTGAATATTAATATTTTACATGTGAGGAATTTGAGGGTCTGAGCAGTTAAGTAGTTTTTGAAGGTCACAGAGATTAGATTAAATCATAAATCTACTCTTCATCCTCTTAACCCCAAAATTACACTCTTTCTACCTCTCATAGTTGTTTTGAAACTCAATTACAGTATTTTGTTTTTGAAGCCATGTAACTAGAAAGTGCTATAGTAATTACTCTGTTCTGTTTGAGGAACTTTTATGTTCATTGTGAGTAGAGGCAAGTTATATTTTCTTCCATTTCAAAATGATAGTTTTTTCATTGCATATTTCAGTTTATCCAAGTAAAAAGGAGATGATCTGCTTAGCTTGAATTAAATTTTTTTTTTTTGTAATTTTTTTCCTACAACATCGGTCATATTTGTATCGTTATTATTCCCCTTAGGTATGACCCTCCCAGCAGTAATGCACCCCTATACCAACAACCCACTTCCCTTTTCTCCCTTCCCCACTCCAGTCACTCCAACTCCTCTCTGGCTGCAAATCATTGGTCGGTGCTTGGCCCACTGGTCTCTTTCTTTTTTCCGGGTATTGTCTTTCTCCTGAGTGAGGACCTGTGCTCCTGGAACACAGCAGATCATGGTGCTCAGATCTCAGATGTAATTTGAGGCAGGTAACCAGGTTGAGCACATTGGGAACCTCTTGTGGGGCAAGTGTGTAGTGTGGTTCTCCAGACTTTTTTAATTTGATGCTTCATATGGTGGAGGAAATTATCTCCTTTTCTCCAGATCCATGTGTTCACTGGGCTCCATACCATTTCATTCATGCTGGCTGTCTCCAGTCCAATGTCTGTCACATGATGCTATTTCTGAGCCTTATATTCTGGTATCTGGCATTTGGAACCAACTCACAGCCACTGGAGGATGGAGAAGTTCTTGATAAGGACACATTTCAGCAGGTGGTTGGTCCAGCTCATCTTCCTCTCTTGTGTTTTATAGTTCTGACTAGGGCTTCAGCCTCATCTCTGTGGCTTTCCTCCCCCGTTGGAAAAGGAGGGAGCCTCCTCACATTGTGTGTATCTCTGGACCAGGGTTTGGCTACCCAGTCCTGAAGAGACAGATGTAGGTGTAACTGTGACAAATCATCACTTACAGTCTCTTAATCTTGTCTTTTGTGGTTCCGGCCATGCTCTATTTGGGTCCTACCTAGGTGAGGAATGTATCTAGGACCTGTATTTGTTTCTCTCCTCTCATGTATGTTTGCAACTGGTGTGCCTGGTTTTTTCATTTCTAGTGCAGGTCTTATTAAAATGGGAACCCCTGCCCCAGAACACCCCAGCAGAGAGGCCCCACCCATACCCCCAAGCCATGTGGAGGCAGAAGCCAGCTACCCCAGCCCAAGATCCCTAGACGCTGAGACCCCAGTAGTGTAGGATTCTCTCCCTCTATGCCCTTACTGAATTAATTTTTTTTCTGTTTGTTTTTTTGAGACTAAGTCTCACTATTTTTGCCCATGGAACCACAGGCTCATGTTGCCCAGGGTACCACAGATTCAAGCACTCCCCAGCCTCAGCTTCCCAGGTAGCTGGGATTACAGGCACATGCCAGCACGTCCAGCTGTATTTTTTTGGAACTAGGTCTCGGTACGGGCCCCAGGTGGGACTTGAACCGTGATCCCTAGCCCCGGCCACTTCATAGGCTGAAGCTTACAGGTACGAGCCACCTTGCCCGGCTGAATTAAATTTTTAATGGGATGCATGATATAACTAAAAACAAGTATCTTGAAGCACTGACGTACCTGGAACTGACACTATGCTGGAGCTAAGAAGTATAAATGAAAGTCAGCTTTCATTTATATTCCACTGGAATGTAAGCCTCAAGAGACAGGAGCTTTGTCAACAAGGTGTCAGGTATTGAGTTCAGTCATTTACTTGAATGAACGACTACCACATACCACAGATAAGACAAAACAAAAAAGGCATATACTATATTATTCTGATGGTTTGAAATATGTTAATAAGCTTTTCAACAGTGACATATTTTAGATACTGAATGTCTAGAGTGGCACATAATGCAATAACTCATATAATAAATTATTTTAAATCATAAAACAAATAATAGTGAGTGACCAGAAAATAAAAGAAAAATCTATACAAATATTCTTGGTGATTTAAAAAAAGTGAATTTCAATAAAACCAAAGTAGTAGCAAAAGTTAGTAATTTAGGCAACTACTAAATCATTCAACTGAGATACTTTATTTTCTTGATTCCTTTCAAACAATAATTCAAAAAGCAAATTTTTATTTTAAAAATATTTCTATCAGTGAAATAATCTTATATAAACTAAAATTTGCTTTTGTGAAACATAGTATTACATTTTGAAGTTTACACTCTTTCACTGTTTAAAGTTTTAGACATAAATGAAAGTCCCAAAACTTATAGAAAAATTGATCTCTGCTTTTTAACTCCAAGCTGCAAATTAAGACATTTTTCCAGCTTACTTAAAAACCAATTTCCCATTTAGAAAACCTTTCATAGCCAGGCACATGCCTGTAATCCCAACCATTTGGGAGGCTGAGGCTAGGAATCACTTGAGTTCACAGGTTCAAGACTACCCTGGACAATATAGTGGGACCTAGTCTTTAAAAAAAAGAAAGAAAAGAAAACCTTTCATAATTTTAATCTGGTCGACAACCACAGGCGATATGATATTTATAATTAAATTACCATTTTATGCAAAAATGATTTACTAAAAAAGACAACTTCCTGTTTTTAAAATGAACAAATCTTTAATAATAGCGCTGTTTATCCCTATTTCTTGAATGCCTATAGTTCTTAAAATGCATTCATTCTGTGTGGCTCTAACATATATTCCTTTTTATCTGCGCAGGGCCAGTAACTATTCTGACCATGTATTTGTTTGAGGAAGAAGAGGTAATCCCGTTAATGGCTTCACTTTGAGTCCTTAGCCCAGACTTAACAGATTTGAGGAAATAGAGGCAAGTGTCATAATTTCTTCAAGAAATTTTATGAAGGCATGGAGTCCCAGGAAATCTATTATCGCTAGATACAAAGAGTAAAAAGAAGCTATAAGATAGCTTCTTAGAAAAAATTATTAATCTCTCCAATTGAAACTAAAGCAGGAGAACTAAGCTATACTTTTCATTTTTTGTGCCCTCATCTCAGCACAATAACTGGTATGTATTAAAATGAAGTTTCTTTTTTAATGTTAATACAGTAAAGATTAATACTCTAAAATTAAACAATCTAAGGCCGGGCACAGTGGCTCATGCCTGTAAGCTTCAGCCTATGAAGCAGCCGGGGCTAGGGATCACGGTTCGAGTCCCGCCTGGGGCCCGTAGTGAGACCCAGTTCCAAAAAAATAGCTGGGCGTGGTGGCGCACGCCTGTCATCCCAGCTACCTGGGAAGCTGAGGCTGGGGATTGTTTGAGTCTGTGGTACCCCGGGCAACGAGAGCCTGCGGTTCCATGGGCAAAAATAGCAAGACCTAGTCTCAAAAAAAATAAATAAATAAAAAATTAAATTAAATTAAACAATCTAGTGAAAACACATTATTTTTATTTGTAAGTATTGTTGATAGCTTAAAGCCATGCAAATATTTTTAAATATTTGAAGGGAAACTGGGGGGACAAAAATAATTGATGTCCTTCTGTCGGCTGAGGAACCTCTTTAACCATAAAAAATAGAATGTTAATATCAGTCAAAACCTTTATAATTAATTGTAACTGAGTATAAAGACATAATCACACTTTTAGCAATATTAAAAGTGGGACTAACAAAACTAAAAAGTCTTAATATTGAAATTTTAATAAGTTGTTTAATAATTATAGCTTCAGAGAGTAAAAATAAATATAAAGGAATATGGTCTAGGGCACAAGTGAATGCATAAAAGGTAAAGTTACCTTCTTGAATTCCTCCCAAGACTTCTTAGATTTAACTTGGATAAGTCATTTCTCTTCACTGCTCATCAATTTCTCTATTACTGCTATATGGAAATCAGTCTCAATTGATTAGGTTAGTCTGTATCATTGCCCTTTACTATTGAAGGAGACAAGGCACTGATAGGATAAGCAGTTTTCTTAAAGTTAATAAATGGTACAGAGGAAATGAATGAAGATTTTTTTAAATCTGAATCTGGTGTTCTTTTCACTATTAAGTTATATGAACACAGGAAACTAGACTAGGTCAATAGTTTTCAGCATGGCTGCAGAGTAAAATCACCTGGGAGTTTTTAAACTGCATAGATGTTTAGGTCCACCCAGATCAATTGCATCAAGATATCAAAAGTAGACTATCCCCTAGATTTTTTGTTGTTTTTTTTTTTAAGTTACTGTGAGTAATCTTAATGGATGACTAAGACTGATGAGACCCACTGAACTAATAGCTAACTTTCTTCCCAAAAATTATGATTGTGAACCCTCTTCTTTTTTAATCCCTCATCCTCAAAATACGTAAACACAATTTCTTGCAAAGTACAGCACAATACTACTTTAATCATTGGTATAACCTACCAAGACATTAGACCTGACAGATAATATCATAAAAATGTCTGAGATCCTTGCAAAAAAGTATTTTGAAAATATACGCCTAAACTAATTGTATTAGAATCAGCACTGTTAAATGAATAGAATATAATACTTGCCAACCACAGGCTCATCAAACTCATCAGCACTAGACTAAACTTGTCCATGGATACTTGCCAACTGATTGCCCAGTTTCATACACTCCTGCTATTTGCTTTAATCCCAACTTAGGCAGAAGCCAAGATAAAGGTAAACAAATAGATCGTCCTTTTCCTCTTTCCCCAAGCTAGAATTTGGGTAAGTGAACTGAGATCAACAAATTAATTAGTCAATGTCCTAATCCAAGCCTTGAATTTTGACAGAGTTCCTATAACTAGTATTTGGAGTGATTGAGTTCAGTATGACAGCAAGTATCCAGTAGCAGAAGTTTCAGTGGCAACAAGTGTGTCTGTAAAATATAACTCCATTTCTCCCCTCTCCTCTGAAGACTTCCTAGTGGTTCTGTGGACCTCCTAATGCACTTCCAATTTCTTTCTTCTCAAGTTAACCAGATTCAGTTTTTATTGATTGTAATTAAGACCCCTCAATGGTATTTAAAGAGTGTGAAACAAAATCTTTTACCCACAAATTGGATATCTGTAATTTTTCTACTAGGCAGCTGTTTGAAAATGGAATTTATAAGTAGCAGTCTAAAACCCTCATTTCCAATGTTAAAATTATGTTCCTTCCCATGGAAGCTTATAAATATAATACTGTTTTTATATATGCCATTTAAATCACTAAGAGTCTTGGGATGAAACATTTTATATCCTGGAAATATCTATAACATTTCCCTGTTAAGAAGGAATACATAATCTCAGAAATTTCACTTTAGATAAGAGTACTTTTAAGCTAAAGCAAGATTATTACTTTAACCTAAACCACTAAAGAGTTTACAGGTAATGTTCTGGAAGAGTTTTGTTTTTTATAGAAGCTAACTGAGACTGCTTAATTGAATTTCCAAACAATGTAATTAAATAATAACACAACAGTGAAGGTATTCTTTGTCATAAACGTTGTTGGAGTCTATACTATCATTTACTCAGATGTGTTGTACGACTATGGATGCAGATGGCATGTTCTTTAGGAAAATGTTCATAAGACATCAGAAGTCTGAGGGCTAAAATTCTTGCTCTGTCTTTATAGTAGTTCTAGCTTTAAATTTTCTTATTTATAGATTTTATCTTTATGTTATTTTGGCTTATTTCTGATTTTGGTTTCCCCTGTAGAAATATATGAAGAAAATGGGTTATAAGCAAACACTGACCTCTGATTGGTAATTGAAGTCAGATGGTACTGAATAGGTTTACCCATTTAAGATATAATGTATCTCTCTTACTTTTTGCCTCTAATTTACTATTCTTTTGCTCTGCCTATATCCTGACTGTTAGTCAGAAATTTAACTTCTCAAAGAGATCCTTCTAATGGTTAGATTGGTGGTCAAATAAGGTGGAAGAACTTTTCATGTTGCAGCACCCAGAAAGAATTAGTCATTGAAACCTCAAAAAGAAAGTTAATAAGCCAGTAAATTTACAAGTATATATAGATTAAAAAACAAGTTTTAATGTCACGGTACCACTTCAAAGAGAATAAATGAATTTAAAAATGAGTAAGGAAGAAAAAAGCAAGAAATGAAAGAAGATAGAAGAAAAGTAAAGGAAAGAAGGAAGGAAGGAAGGGAAAGAATTTTATTGAAAAGCAAAACTTGACAATGGTGTAAACTGATACTCTGACCTATTCTAAACCCCAGCTTTGGGTTGGAAAGGAAAATTTCCTTAAAAAAGCATACTCGGGTAGATTCATGCAGGATTTCCTTCTCTATTACTTTTTTAAAATTTGGTATATGCAGACCATAATATTGTATCACAAACAAATGATGATGCAGTTGTACCATTCAGTACCTTAAAACCAGTAATACACAATTATCTGAAGCAGCCTCTAGTCCAAGATACTGTTATGAGCACAGTTACCAAGATTTGTGTGTGGAAATGGTTGTAAAATCTTAGGTAAACATTATACTATAACTAGTTTAATAACAATTTAGCTTGGCAAAATTTATGGGTTTATTTTCATTTCAAGTGAGAAAGATTTATATTTGAGTGGGTTTAGAAACACAAAGTTATATGTCAACAAATCATCAGATAACATAAATCTACTTGTTGAGAGCCGACAGGGTACAAGAAAGGACAAGAGAGATGACCTAGTTATGGCAGCTAAGGATCTACTGGAAGTAATGGACCAGACCAAAGAAAGGGAAAGAACAGAGCACAATTCACGATGAATTTCAAAGAAAGGCAAATGGTGAGAGTGTAATAAAATTGGTTAACAGGTTAACATATTGGTTCCTGTGAGGTAATTGGGGGCAGAGGGATCACTCACAAATTGGTTGCTATCTCTTTAAGGAATGTTTCCTTAAGTAAACATTGGAGGGATGGCAACGCTATCACTCTTCAGAGGTATTCATGCCTCCTGTCTCCAGTTTTACAGGGACAGATAAGGTAGTAAAATGAGGTATTCCTCATGTCACAGCATGAGCCCAGTCTGGTCTGTGATAGCGCCCGACATCTACTAAGCTAAAAACTGACTTTAAGTTATATTACAATTTCATAAACCTGTGTCAGTGGTGCTGTGACCCTCTGTGGTGAACTAGGACAGCGGTTCCTAAGCTCTCATCACTGTAGGAAGGAGGTCAGTTACCCTGTTTGCTGACTTCCCAAATTAACTGGATTAATGCCAGAAAAGGAAAGTTTCAAGGGCTTTTGAAATCTTTTCTGATATTGGCCTTCATTACTGAATGTAAAAATAAAAGTTTCCGATGTTTCTTTTATTCATGATGTATAAGAAATATCACATAATTTCATTCATGTGGAACTGACAAAGGAACTGACTTAACCAAAACAAAGCCTAGAAATATGACTGCAAAGCCGGGCCCGGTGGCACGTGCCTGTAAGCTTCAGCCTACGAAGCAGCCGGGGCTAGGGATGGTGGTTCGAGTCCCGCTCGGGGCAATACAGTGAGACCTAGTTCCAAAAAAAATACAGCTGGGCATGGTGGCACGTTCCTGTAATCCCAGCTACCTGAGAAGCTGACACTGGTGACTGCTTGAGTCCATGGTACCCGGGCAACATGAGTCTGCGGTTCCACAGGCAAAATAGCGAAACCTAGTCTCAAAAAAAAAAAAAAAAAAATATATATATATATATATATATATGCAGAGTTGAGGCTGATAAAGGGGGAAACTTGACAGGGGGTAGGTGAGTGCTGGGGATGGGAGATCTGACAGTATACAGGAGAGATTACCAGGGCTCTGGTGGTGGGCAGGGCATAGTGATGTGCATCTGAGATGGTATGAACCTTTTCCCCTGAGTCCTACACACTACTGTAAACCAATGTTACTGATAATAATAATATAAAAAAAAAAGTCATAGGTTCAGCATAGTTACAAGGTAGTAACCTTGGTTACAAGATGGTTATCCTTGGATTTTATTAAAACAATTTTGACATGATCTATCATTCACAATGTATCAAAGATTCTAGGAATAAAACAGTTACCTAATAATGTATTTTACACTCTTAGAATGTCTTTGGAAATTGCAACCCCTATCCACAGGAATACAGAAATAAACTGGTAGTGCTGATTTTCCCATGTGACACCTCAGCAAAAACATCTCTGGCCATCAGCTGAACCAATGGCAGAATCAATGTCCTAACTGACAAGTCAGATTCTTACTCTTATTCAGAATTAATCTGTCCTTTCCCGGTGGATCCATCTAATACAGTCTAATAACTAGAGATGGGATCACAACTGTATTCTGCTTTGAGTACTGAGTACTTCAACTACTCTGTACTTGAGTAACTGAACAGAAATTAGTTTTTAAAGAGAAAGAAAAAAAAACGTGCAAAAAAGAGCAGAGACAAAACAAATTAATCCTGGAGCTTCACTGTGCAGTACCAGGCTTTTCCCAGAGTTTGCCTACCAACCCTGAGTTTCAACAGAAACTCTGTAGGCTTCAATAGTCTCTGTTACTTATAAGTAAAAGTGATGGCTTTTCAAATCATCAGTGTAAAGTAGCATGAAAGCAAAATAAATTTTATCAAAGAAAGTAAATATCAAAGTTATAGACTTGAATGCTTCATAGAGAATTGTAATACAATATAAAAATAACTAATACTCAATAATTATACTACCATCATTGTTACATTATAAGATTGTTATATCAGAATTATAGTGAGGAGGAGTATCTAAATCTAATCCTATTTATAAAAAGTACTTGGGAGGGCTGTGACCTGATATTTTGACCTCTCCCTAATTATTTCATAGAATTCTTAGAATAATTTAACTCATATATAGCAACAGTTATCTTAATGTGGGAGAAGAAAGATATCACAGAGTCATTGAGGAATTTTTCTGTCAATATCATTTGCCATAACAAGAAGGTATTTATAAAACTGCAATAGTCTTCTGCTTCCAGACATACTTTCTCCAATTCCTTCCTTTTAAGTACAACAAAATCCAAGTAAAACTGCAACAAAAATGCACTCTCTTTAGTCAGAGGATAAGGAAAGGGGCAACTAGCAAAACAGAAAACTTTTAGAAAATCTCTTTATTTCAGCCAAAAAGGAAAGAAAAATTTGTGACTTTCACCAATAGTAGCATGTCAGGTGGGAAGACTAGACATGCCTGGCTCTTAGTGACATGGCCCAATCTCCTGCCTTCTCAGCAGCAGGGGTCAAGAACAAGCATTTTTATCCTGATCAGGTGATTACAAACCCCACCCAAACCAGTGGTGTCAGTGAAGACCACATGGAGATCCTGACTTCCACCTCCACTTGGCAGCAAACACATACCTTCTTAATGCTGTGGTATTAAAAGAGGCCTCATAGAGACTCAGGATTTTCACTGCAAGGAAGCCAGTCTTCTTTCAAATTATATCTCCTCCCCTCACCCCTAGTATGGTGTACCCATACCCCTGGTATGGTGTCAGTGAAAATCATGTGGGGAGTATTAATGAAGTATTCTTCCTTCTAGGAGGGAAGTATCATTCAAGACCTACCAGGAAGCCAGTATTCCCACCCCCACCTAACAGTAACAAGGGGTCAACAGAAACCTAATAAGTAAGTTGAATTTCTGTATTCATCTGATAAGAATGAGGCACTTTTTTATTGGAGAGGTGTTAGAGCAAACCAGCCCAAACAGAAGGTAAAATAAAATCCAAAATCTTATAATACCTCAAATATTCAGATCTCAATCAAAAGCCACTCATCATACCAACATCTCAGGCTGAATGAAAAAAGACAATTAACAATTTCTAACACCACAATGATAAAAATGTTACAATTAGCTGACAAAGATTTTACAGCAGACATCATCATCATGTTCACACATTCCTTTGCTGATGGACACTTGTTTCCCATCCTGTTGGCTTTTGTGAATAATGCTGTACAAACATCAGCCCACAAGTAACTGAGGTCTGATTTTCAATTCTTTTGGTTCTCTACCCAAGAGTAGTATCACTGGACCATATGTTAATTGTATATTTAACTTTTTGAGTAACTGCCAAACTTTTTCACAGCAGCTGCCCCATATTCCATCCCCACCAGCAATGTATGAGTTCCAGTTTCTCCACATTCGTATCAATTCTTGTTATTTTCTGTTTTGTTTTGGTTTTTAATTCTAATGATTGTAGTAGGTATCTTTTTATGGTTTTGATTGCATTTACTTAATGAAAATGATATAGAGTTAATGGGTAGAGTTAACAAGTTAGTGGTGACTTATTTTAATAAAAATTTTATAAGCTAAATCACTTAAATTAAGTGATATTGTCATTAATAAGAGCATTAATTTTGAAAAGTCATAATTCAGCATATGTATTTGTTTTGATTAAACAAACACTTTTTTAAGTTGTTTGTTTTGTAATGGATTATTTCCATTAACAGAATATTCTCACTAACTTGTTGTGGTTTTGCGTACTTTTCTTGCCACACCCTAGGACCCTTGGGAAGTGAGCTGTGCCACAAAATAAGTTAGAGTTCCATCACTGTACAGTGAGGGTGAAATGAGACAAACCCAGGAGGCTAGGGGCACCTGGTTGATGGGGCCTCACCCATGTGTTTATGAATACAGAACATGACTCAAAACCACATACATTTGGGGAGAAAAAACAGTATCAGGATTTATTTATATAGAGAATTGAGAAAGGATTGTTCAGCAGGTTGCCAGATGCTATCTATCATACCCCAGATTGCATGTACTGAGCAGATACTGGCGTCCAAGCTGAAGCCACGTTTGGCAAACTGACAGCCCCTCCACAGACATCCCACCGCACCTGTAGTTCAACTGCCAAAGCTCTAGCAACTTACCTGGGCAAAGCACCAGCTCCCTCCATGTTTCCCTCAGCCCCATCCAAGGAAGTCAGGGGTGGAGTCTGGAAGTCTCCACCTCTGGAAGTCTCCACCTTCCGCCACCTAGTTGGCATTAAGTGCTGCCCACTGGGGCTGAGATTGCTCCTAGCTGTTGCACTTACAAGGAGGTTCAGTGGAAAAGGCACAGGCAACCTGTGTCTTCAGCATTCTCTATATAAGTAGGGCTACTTTCCAGGTACATTAGCCCTAAAAGCAACCCCTAAGGAAACAATCCATTTGATTATACTTCATTATATGCAGAAACCACAGTGTAAAAGAATATATTTTAAATTATTAATCATGTGGATAATATCATGTGCTTATAGAGCATTCCTTAGCAAGCACATATGATGCTCCATATTCAACATCACATCTTAAAATATCAACAATGAAATATCAAAAAGTTGTCTTAAATCACACATACAAGGTTTAAAAGTTTTACCCTCTCAAGTAAAAGTGAAAGTAGATTGTCATTTGAACCTCAGAAGGTCTTGGTGTTCTTCCACTGACTAATGGTAAAGAGAGGAAATCTAGGGGAAGATATTAACCTCCTCACCACCTCCATACAGGGAAAGCCCTAGAATTTTTATATTAGTCATAACTGGGATCAGCAGTCAGGCAAGATTAAACACTCTTCCAGTCATTCCAGATTAGACACTTTTCCAGTTATTCCTCTCTTAGAAATTGTAACCTTTCCTTGGGTTCCAAGGTGAATAGAGATAAACCTGTCTACTTGCATCATATGATGTCAAGCATTGTTCTTATGTTTATACTTTTATTCTCAAAACTAACCTCTATCCCTAATAATATCTAACAACACTTCGGAACAGCCTTTCTCTCTTTAGTGAAAGCTGTATGCAATCTAAAATATTTGTTTTCATACCAAAAGCCTGGCTGTTTAAATAAGTTAACCTCGGTAAATACTAAGCCTTGAGAATAGTACTACTGAAAAAGCAAGTCAATTTGTTAATTATTCTGGGTGGTTGTGTTCCCAAACAAAGGAAGCATTCTGATGCATCATGATACTTTCAAAATCAATAAATTAAATACAGTAGAAAACTTTTGCCACATTGGTGTGAGGAGAGATATTCAATAGCCGTGGTAAAGTCTTTTAAGAATCGGGGTTTTAATGTGTGAAATTCTGGTTTATGATTTATTCTGTTAGATTTATGGTTTATGATTTATTCTGTTAGATCAGAATCAATAGCCATTTGTAATGGAATTCTCTTAAGAATCTCTGAAAAATCGAAACATTCCTACCAAACTCTCAGATTAAAAGTCAAAGCAAATCCAAATCGAAGAAATAGCCCCTCAGGTTTGATTTATATTTATACTTCAAGCAGTGTGACACTGGCTACGTGCCTTTGCAGTTAGGATATATGCTAGTATTTTAAAACCTACCACGGGAGCTGAGTTTCCGGATCAATGAGATAATGTATTAACCATATTAAAAACTCTTCCTCCAGGCAGGGTACGGCCAAGTAAACGTTTATATCAGTGTTAATTCTAGTTAATCCATTGTTCCTATATTAAATTAAATAGAATCTGGGTCAGTCCGCAAAGGCATGTCTCTGAAATGCAAATAACCTATGGGAAGGAAAATCAGGCGGCAGTAAGTGAGCCCCACTGTGGTGAGCAGCGGAGGGCTCGCAGTCTGTTAAGGGTGGGGACCACGGCCTTCGTGGGACTCTGGAAAGGACTAGAAACTCCGGGAGACAGCTCAGCTGGAGTTGTCCGAGGGCCGCCTCGCCCCCTGCCGGCCCTTCAGCCTCCACTGCTGGTCCGGCCTCCCGCCTCGCCCTAGTTCGGAGGCTCCACCTCCCCCTCGCTGTCTCCGCCAACACCTCTGCTGGCCCCTCCCTCCTTCCCCTAGTAGCCACCCCCCCACCCCCACCCCGCCCCTCCACCCTCTCCCCACTCCCCATCTCTGCCGCGATGACCCCGCGTCTCGCGGCCCCTCACCTTCCGTGCTCCCTCAGCCCAGGTAGCCCCACCTTCCGCCGGCCCATCCCTCGCTCCACCTTCCTTCTCCGCGGCTCCGCCTCTCCCGGCTCCCGCGCCTTCCCGGTCCTTTCTAGATTTTTGGCGGCGAAGCGGTGCAGCGATGGTGACACGGCCCCCACGCCGTGTCCCTTTCTCCCATTGGGCTGTCCCCGCTGCGCCGTCTTTCTCCATCTGCATCGTGCCTCCTGCTCGGGTGTTCTCCTGTGTCTGTTCCCAGGTCTGGTCCTGAGTGGCAGCTGAGCCCCAGGGCGAGGACCCAGCTGGCCCAGAAGTCTTCTCTCCGTGTCAAAGCAAAAAGCGTCTCCGTTTGATCCCATGTTCTTTCTCGTAAATGCTCCGAAGTACTCACTTATAAATGTTTTGAGTTCCATGGAGTGTTTGTTAACTACCTGGAGACACCCACCAAGTCTGGAATGGTACGGTAGCTATTGTAACATCTGTTGCCTCGAGATTAACGGTCATTCAGATTATATTCTGAAAGCGCAAAATAAAAATCTGTGCAACCAGATAATGACTTTGGTTTGCACTTGTTTAAAGCAACCTACCTAACAATGCTGACAAGGATGTAGAGAAAAGGGAATCCTTTATACAGAATTGGGGAGAATGTAAACTAGTACAGTCACTAAGTACCTCAAATTAAAAACAGAACGACCTCAGGATCCAACAATACACTACTGGGTACAGATCCAAAGAAAGGAAACCCTCATCGGAGAGCAATATCTACTCCCATGTACACCGCAGCATTAGTGACAACAGGTAGGTATGGAAACCACCGCCGCACCAATAGATGGGTGGGTCAAGAAAATATCTACACAGTGAAATATTGAGTATTCTTTAAAGAAAGGAGATCTTTTTTTTTTTTTTTTTTTTTTTTGAGACAAGGTCTTGCTGTTTTTGCCCGTGGAACCGCAGGCTCTCGTTGCCCGGGTTACCACGGACTCAAGCAATCCCCAGCCTCAGCTTCCCAGGTAGCTGGGATGACAGGCGCGCACCACCACGCCCAGCTATTTTTTTGGAACTAGGTCTCGCTACGGGCCCCAGGCGGGACT
>PVHY01017636.1:0-30896 GCA_004024945.1 Uropsilus gracilis
CTAGTGATCCTTGGTGTTCCTTCATTTATGGTCATCCTCTAATCTGTCTCAGTCTTCATGCTGCCTTATTTCCTGTGTCTGTGTTTTTCTCTCTTCTTATCAGTCAATGGACTTAGGGCCCATCCTAAACATGGATAATCTTGTTTTACTGTCTTCCATTTTCTTTCACCTGCAAAGACCTTATTTCCAAATAAGGTCACACTCACATGCACCAAGGCTTAGAACTTGGACATAATTTTTTGGTATGCACTTCAATCCATTATACCATGAAACACAAAAATATAGCAACTAAGTTTAATAAATGCTTGGTTCTTATGAAAGGAAGCTCTGGACCTCTTGGTCATAATATAATACTCTAGGATCTTCCATCCATTTGGTCATTTTGATTTCTGGACATATGTTTAACTGGAGTAAAAGTCTCCATGATCATTAGACAATATGTTTATTATATAATCAAAGGGAAGATTCAAACTCAGGAAAAAGTTAACTCTGAGACAACAGATAGTTTAATCTGCAACAACTGTTCAAACAAACAGAAGCTTAAATTTACTGTATGTAGGTAGGAACAGTGAGACATTGACATTAGTGTAATTATTCCTTTCTGGGGTAGTCCGCATCTTTTGGACTCAAGCGATCTCCAGCCTCAGCCTCCCAGATAACTGGGATTACATGTACCTGCCATCATACCTGTAATCTCAGGTCTCGATATGTTGCCCTGGGCAGTATCAAACCTGGGAACTCAAGCGATCCCTGGCCTCTTGGCTCCCAGTGCTTGGATTACAGGTGCATGCTACCACACCCAACTTAGTGTAATTCTTATTGACAGTGGCTTCTGATTCTAAGTTGCTTTGATCTAAAGGTATGTTGATAATGCTTATGCAGAGGAAGACAAGGCAAGGATTCAATCTCTTCTAAAGAATGTGTGATGGGGGAGAGGCAAAGGTTGGATACCCATGATTTAAATCTTTTTTATCTGGTTCCTTGGCTATTAGGTGGATGAAAAAACTGTTGGGCAGTAGATTTTTGTGTAATTATCTTACAGATTCTAAGTGTATGTAAAAGGTTTTGCTCTCTTGTGGGCTAGAGCAAAGAAGGGTTGGTCCCAGAACATTTTATAGTATGTCCACACTCACTTCCTGTTGATCCCAACTTAGAGCTCTTTTAATTGCCAATGGCACAGTGCTCTCATTGTGTAGAAGGTCTTATCCCTTCCGTAGACGGGATGTCTATGACAAAGGGTGGAAGGTAATGCCTGCACTGAGGCTCATTGGCCACTCAATGGGTGTTTCTGCCTGTGCTGCACATTGTTACTTTGAATTCAAAGACTATGTCCCTGGCGGATGCCCCAGTTTGGGCAGCTGAAAATGATATTTAGGGTTAGGGATGCTTCTTAAACAATTAATTCAACCATTTCTGATTCTTTCTAGCGATGTTTTTCTTTTTCCATTTAATAATCAAACACTGTTAGGTTGCATTGCTAGTTGAGACAGGGGTCAACTCACAAACAATCCAGGACAAGCAGGGTGGGCAACTCTGAAAAGCTGTATCAGTTTTTTAAAACATTTGTTAGCTCAACTACCACAGTATTCCACTAATTTTTAAAGAGCCATTACATTCAGGGAGTTGCTAATCTAATCATTTATGTTCTGCAGGGAGTCTTCAGTTTCTATTAACTCTTCCTACATAGTATTTTATACTTTCAGAGAATTAAATGAGGAGGTCATTTGGGGGAGGGGCATCCTGATAGGGATGGTAAGGGAGTGTGCTGATATTGATGGTGAGTAATCATTGGTTATATTAGTTTTCCAGAGTTAAATTAATTAAATTAGTTAACACAAACTGTGACTTAAAACCAGAATTTTTTTTTTTCTGTCACAGTTCAGGAGGCCAAATTCTGAAGTCTGAAACCAAGATGTCGGCAGGCCCATGCTCACCTCAAAGCTTGTAGGAGTCTTTTCTTGTCTCAGTTTCTGGTTATGTCAGACATTCTTTAGCTTCTGACAGCATAACTCTAAATCTCAGCTTCTACTGATAGGGACTAGGGAGGAGAGGAAAACGGGTAGGACTCTATGCATGGAATAATAGGAAATATGCACACACATATTGTTCATGGTCTTTCTACTCTGGGTCAGTTGCCCAGCCCATAGACATGACTGAAGGGGAGCCATTGCTAACTGATGTCCAGCCTGAGCACCCTGGGGCAAGCATGAGGCCACGTATCCAGGAGGGTGATAAGCTCAGGTTCCTGGAAGCAGCGAAGGCCTGCTTACTGCTGAACTGCTGTGTCTGTTCAACTCACTATAAAAAGCCTGTTGTAAAATGTTAAGGCAGTTTCTTTGTTAATCCTCTCATCTTCCAGAGTGCTGACTGATTGAAACTCAGCTTAAAGATTCAATTGCTGTCTCTATTGGCATTCAGTTATAACAGGTGACCTGAACTGCAGTCTCTGGTTACATCACTATAATCACAGGGTGCTCGCCTGGTTTCTCTTGTCCTCTTTGAGGATGCTAGTGATATTAAAGTAAGGACCCACCCTTCTCTATCACCATCTCATCTGATTTGACTACCTGTGCAGAGACCCTAGTTACAAATAAGAACATATTTATTGGTGTCAAACGTTGGACACATTTTCTCTGGAAACAATAAATTCACATCAATGGATTTCCACTTTTCATGACTATACCAAGGAGACGAGGGGGTGGGTTCCAGACACAACCCTTGTTAAGAGTTTAGCAATCTTTAAACTGGAATCAGTTACACTGCCTTAGAGGGTGCTATTCTGTGATCCTGTTTCCTTCTTTTCTCATCCAGGGCTTTGAAAAACATCTATCCAAGAAGTACTTGTTTCCAAACATATTGGTCTCCCTTAGTACCATTCCCCAAAGCTGCTGCTTCTATCATGGGCTTCCTGTGGATATTGTGACTGATTTTCTATTCTTACCAGTACTGAGATTTTTCACACAAATATTCACTTTTCCTCCCATATCACCTATATCCTCCTAGGGAAGTTGAACCTACTCTGCTCTAGGAGTGGGCCTAATTACTACTTGTAGTAATTATCAAATTTTCTATTAATGATGGGTTAAGAAACTCAGGCCTAAGCCATCAATGCATGACACTTTCCTAGGCATAGAATTTGATTCTGGAATGGCTGTCTAACCTAGTGAAGGCAAGTGGAAAATTCTGGGAGTGTAGATTGGAGAGGAGGGAGGGGGTTACTTCTTTAAATAAATGTCCTAAATTTTAAGATGGTCCCTGACCGACACCCAATCATCACTCTACAACTATTTTCAATTATGTTTAGATTGGATTTCTTGTTTTGAAAAACCCTTTGAGTTAGGTTTTATGTTCCCTTAGTCTGAAAGCATTTTAATTGGTACATCCAGATGGGTCTCTCTGGGCAAAAATAGCTGCACGGGAATGATGGTGCTTCCCATCAGCCTCTCAGGGGCCCATTTTCTCTTGTCTTAAGCAGAGGGATCAGAGCCCAGTCACCAACTTAGCATCTCCACACATCTAGCAAAAGCAGCCCACCTTCTGTTCTATTTCTGTGTAAGTCTCACCTCGGGAGTTTTCAGGTCCAGGTGACTGTGCCCTAAGAGATACAACATCTTCCACAATTGCCATCAAATGACTCTGGTAGATGTAAGGCGAGGAAGGTGAGGAGAGGAAGAGTGAAGGAAACCACCAGGATCAACCATTGCTTAGGTTTCTGAAACGATGATCGGTTTTCAAGTGTTGCTAAAGACAAGCACGGGACTTTCCAAACTAATGACATTACAAATTCATATCATTAACCCGACCCTCCACCCTCACTCTCCCCCTCCTTATAGCAACAATTTCAAACCTCCTTCACTCGTAGCAGATAGTCTCAACTTATTTCCAGAAAAAAATTAAAGGGAAAAATCAGATAGGAGACACAACCAATGTTGAAGAAAATAGACACACCAGTACCTATTATAACCAACTTAATGGGTCTGAACGGAAGAGAAGTTGTGCCTAACCTCCAGGATTGGGGGGAGGGAGGAGGTAGGAGCTAGACACCACTTCACTTTGCCTGAGAAGCCCAAAGAAAGTGAGGGGAGAGAACTGATGAAGAAAACAAAGTAATACTACCCAACAATACGAACTAGTGAAGCGGAAAATAAGGCTGGTGGCTAAACCCCGGGAGAGTGACGACTCGGAAAATACCAGAGGAGGCCCCGCCAGTCCGTGCCCAGAGACAAAGCAAGGCCTGAGGTCTAGACAGCTTGGATCTGTAAACGAACACCTGAGAGCTTCCCGGTGCACTGCACCCTGCCCGAGGGCACAAATACACACGCGCTTCAGAACCTGCGCAGTGTAGGGCAGGACGCCGGCGGAGATCCCTCTGCATTACATTACTCTGGCCGATCTAACTTAAAAACTGTCCGCCGACTCATGCACAGAATATTTCCCGTGCCTCGCCCTTTACAGTGGGAAGAGTTCGTTCCAGAAAAATGTACTCATACCAGGGAACTGGAATGGAGGAGGGGAACTCAAACCTGGAGTAAGAATTTGTTAGGGGTGGGGCGGATTCTGAACCAACCTGAGAGCCCAGGGGCGGGACAGCAGAAGGGGGAGAGGCTTCAAAGGACCCCTCTGTCGCCGTCCCGTCCCCCCTTTCCCTCCCACGCCCGGAGAAGGCCAACTCCGCCTGCCTGAGTCACAGCTGGAACTGGGGAGGAGTCGGAGGAAGGCCGCCCTAGCCCAGAGCGCAGCCAGCGGCCGCACAAAGAGCAGGCAGAGCTGTAGGGGATCATGGGGGAGAGCGCGCTGGAGCCGGGGCCCTTGCCCGGAGCACCGACTGGAGGCCCCGTGCATGCCGTAACGGTGGTGACCCTGTTGGAGAAGCTGGCAACCATGCTGGAGGCGCTGCGAGAGCGACAGGGAGGCCTAGCTCAGCGGCAGGGCGGCCTAGCGGGCTCGGTGCGCCGCATCCAGAGCGGCCTGGGCGCGCTGAGTCGCAGCCACGACACCACGAGCAACACGCTGGCGCAGCTGCTAGCCAAGACGGAGCGCGTGGGCTCGCACGCCGATGTCGCCCAGGAGCGCGCTGTGCGCCGAGCAGCCCAGGTGCAGCGGCTGGAGGCCAACCACGGGCTGTTGGTGGCGCGCGGGAAGCTCCACGTCCTGCTCTTCAAGGTCAGTGATACAGGCGTCCCCCAATCGGGGCCTTTTCCCGCCTCTGGGCCACAGCTGGGGGCAACTCCCTCCCTTCTGCCTACCACACCCACATTCCTGACCCCACCCTCCGCCGACGGAGGTTCCCCAAATTCCAGATCAGTACCCACCCCCCACTCTCCCGCCATTCCTCCTCACACGTCCCCACCCAGCCCGGCCAATCCGAGTGCGCCCAACTTCAGCGCAGGCCACGTCCCCAGAATTTGCTCCAGGTCCCGGCCCATCCCCAAAGGAAACTAACGGTGTCGAAAGTGCCTCCCGCCACAATCTGCGGTTCATCCAGTTCCTGTCCCCCGGGGATAGGAACCACCCTCACTCCGCTAGCCAGCTCCCTCCCACTTGATGAACCTGAGCTCAGCGCTGGCGGCGGCGTACACCCTTCTTCTGCCCCCTCTCGGATTTCCCAAGGCCGTTTTTCTCTTCCCACTCTGGCCACCGAAGTTAAGAGTGGGCGGACTACCCTGGTGTGATTGAGGGTGAGGCCGAGGGTGGTAGGGTTAGAGGCTGCCGCGGTCAGTGCTGTGTCCATCACACGCAGGAGGAGGCTGAAATCCCAGCGAGCGCCTTCCGGAAGGCCCCGGACCTCGCAGACCAGTCTGAGGCCGGCCCAGAGCAGCCCGAGGCCGAAGTCGGGGAGAGCTCCGATGAGGAGCCGGTGGAGTCCAGGGCTCAGCGCCTGCGGCGCAGCGGGTTGCAGAAGGTACAGAGTCTGCGGAGGGCCTTTTCAGGTCGGAAAGGCCCCGGGGCGCCATCGTCCACGCCCGCCAAGCCACCTCGCCTTGGGCCTGTACAGAGAGTTGATGGCCAGACCGAAGCCCCACATGAAGTCCCGCCTGCGCTGGAGTTGAAGCTGGAGCCAGAACCTCAGCAGGACGAAGAAGATGCCGAGAGACCTGGGCCTGCCGAGGCCGCTGTGCTCCAAATAGAGAGTGCGGCCTGATGTCGGGAGCTGCCCCTGCCTGCCCAATGCCTAGGCTCCCAAAATAAATCTTCCTCTGAGAACCCAGCATTCACGCCCAAATAAGGCTCTCGAATCCTGCATCCACCGCGCAGCTCTGGGCTGCCTTTGGGCTTCTGCAGCCCAGCACCCCGTGTCCTCTCAGAGCGGGGCCTGCTCACATGCCTGCTTGCACTCACCACCAATAAAGTGATTTCACCTAATCCGGACTCCATGTCTAGGGCCTGGGAGCAGGAGGTGGGCAGAGAGGGGTAAGAGATGTCCAATATGACTTCAGTTTCTAACAGATCATCATTGTAGGATTGCTCCAGATTCCGTGCATCCTGGGCTCTGCCCTAGTGGCACTTAGAAATATCTGGGTGACCAGGAGTATTTTCCTCAGGAGGAAAATACTCGCTGTTGGTGCTTAATAAATTCAAAGCAGTGGTTTTTCTTAGTGTTCTCTTCCTATACCACTCTTAAAAATCAAGTTTCCCAGAACTCTGATTTCAGTTCTCTCATTCTGGGTGCTCTTCCTTTGACAGGCCTATCAGTCATATAACACACCAGACCATGGCTTTGTGCTGCTTTCAAAAAGTGATTTAAATTTAATGTGTCCAACAGAAGCAATCTAGCTTTTAATTGCCTTCGATTCCATTTTATAACTATTGAGTCCTTACTATGTATCATTCAAGCTGCTCCTCTTTTACTTTTTTTTTAAATCCATGAATGGCATCATCTACCCAGAAACCTTGAAGTCTTCATTACCTCCCACACCCACCCCATTCTCTTTCTCCTGTCATCCTGGAATAGATGGCTTACTGATTTGACCTTTGCAGTCTGTCTACTTTTGATGCCCATATCATAGCTCTATTCAGGTCTTGATTATTACTTGACATGTAGGTCTGATCACATCCTGGTACAGGCCCTTCAGTAACTGCCTGTCACCTTCACAACAATGTTCAAGCTCTTTAACATTTTTGTCAAGATCCTTCATGATCTGGTTTGTGCTTATTTTTATAGCTCCGCCTCTTACCATTTTACTTCATTCCCAGGTGTGTGCTGTTACCCTGATTTACTATCCTGCCAATCTCAGCGAGGTGCCCCAGGTTCAGGGCCGGATGCTTCTGCTTCTTGGTCCCAGAGCACCACTTGCACACCTGAGTGTTCACTGTGTTTATCACCCTGAGTGATTGTTCGCAATTACTCCTCCCACTCCATTCCACTAGACTGCAGCTCTTTTGCTGCAGAGACTATTTCTTTCATGTCTGTATTTATCTCACTAGCACTATTCCTGGTACACAGTCACATGAAGCAAGGGCCGCACAACAGTGGGAGGGCAGGGCTTAGCCAGGAAGGAAGCAAGGCCATCACCTACTCATTCAGTCCTTTTCACAGGAAGACATTTCTGAACACTTAACTGTGCAAAGTCTTGTGAACACCAAGATGACAATCACTTCTGAGACCTTCAAGGATCATAGTTGATATAGTGAATGATGTACCTGCAGTAACAGTTGCTCATGGGTTAGTTTGAGAGAAAACATGGAAGGGACACAACCTAGCTTGAAGAAGGGAAAGGAGGATGTTTAAGAGAGCATTCATGGAAATGATAAGCAGTGGGAGGGGGAAAGGAAAATGGTGAGGGCAGCAGGTTAAGAGTCTGAATTTTCAGTTCCTTCATCTATAGGAATGAGATAATGATAACTGCTGTGAGGATTAAATGACACTGGTGCCTAACACAATGCCTGACAGTTTATGAGCATCTTCCACGAGCTGCTTTAAGACAAGATTCCATCCTTCATGGAGTTCAGTTCCAGTTGGCAGACAGGCAATAAACAAGTACATGTCATATAGAAACAAGGTAACATATAAACTATAAAAGCCTTCTGGCTCTGGACTCTGAAACAAAACAGCAAGGCTACAGACAATATCCTTAGCCAAAGATAGTGGAAATCAAAATGCGACCAGAGTTCAAGAGACTTAAATTTTCACCTCCTCTTCAGTTAAACTAAGAATCCAAGTTCCCCTGTCCTGATTGAGAAGTATGATCACTTTAGAGCTCCTCCCCTTCCCTCAGCTTGATTTTCACAACCACCCCCCTTCACCCCGCCGCTAGTTTCTGACTTTGCTGTTATTGCTCCTATTGACCACACGGTGCCGCTGTTGGGTAACCAGTGCCCTCCCTTGCTGATGCCTCATCTAACTACGCTGAAGGTCTGTCCTATCTGTCCAGCTACCTCTCAGAAAGAGGCGTTCAGCAACAGCTCCATTACCTCTGGAGAAATGCCTACTCTTCTTGCAGGTTTCCATGGCTTAGTGCCTAAACTGTATCCGCTTCTCAGCAGCACTCTTTTCAAGGTTCTGCCATCACAGAGGGGCTAGTCTGAGCAGACTCAGTTCTGTCCCCCAAGAGAAAATAAATTGTTCTTTTTCCAAATACTTGACAACCCACACAACTTTTTCCTTTCAACCCACACACAACGTTAAGGCCCAACTGCATATTTCCTACCAAAAATGTCTTGTTGACTCATTGAAGGCAAGTGGAGGCTCAGAGAACGTTGACCCTCTCCTCTAGGAACCCAAAGCTTCAGCTAACTTGGTGGAGGGAATGTTACTTTTTATTTCTACCTGATGCATCTGCAGTAGCAAATAATAAATATCAAGTTAAAATAGAGGTAGCTAAATTTCATAATGATTCGTAGTGATTTATTGTACAAAATTTCATAATAATTTCATAGTGATTTGTTGTATATTCTCCACTGTCACTACAATTTCATTAATAATGTTATTATAAACTAAAAAGATTGGAGACATTGGCATAGAACCAACTTGTCAGCCAGCATATAACACTGAGGTAGTTACTTTAAGCGCACTGCTGGGTTCCTAAAACTCAGAGTCTGATTCTCAGATATTCTGGTCAGATTCTCAGTTATTCAGGCCAAAGGCACAATGTATCATGCCTTCCAACATGATTAGGTTTAGAGGGAGCATTTGGAATAATTCAACTTGGGAAACACTGATCAACTTAAGGGTTTCAGTGCTAGATTCATTAATATCTCCAGGAACTCAAATAGCTAAGTGAACTAGAATAAGTTTGCTAGCCAGCCTGGACATTTTCCATCTTGCAACATGAGGTGCCAAGTAAGATCCTCAAATGTAAGGAAATAGAATAGTGGCAATGATAGGGTGTGCTCCCCACCCCCATTATCTCCTGTTTAAGATTGTAGATTTCAAGGACAGATGCTAAAATGTGAGAATGACCTTAGTTGGAATTACCCTTCAGGGAGAGGCAGGGGGAGAAAGAAGTGAAATGGTCAAGGTGAAACAGATTTCCTGGAAGGCGGGAAATCAGGATATATAAAGGGTGTGCAAACAAAGAGAAGGATTCCAATATGGAGATCGGATATAGAGAGAGGTTCAGTGGAGGAGACATGGGAATCGGCCATCTTGTAAAGATGTGAGCCATGTGAGCTTGGCCACGTGGCCACCGAGGGCCTGCAACCCTTGGCTGACCCAGACTGGCAGCATGTGTGCTGAATGCAGTTAAGGAGTTTGCAGATTTGAATTCCGTGTTGGAGTTTGTTTTGCTGAGTTTAACTTGTGTCTGCAAGAGGCTGTGCAAAAGACAAGCCTGAAAAGAAAGTGAACTTGGCTGGGTCCGGTACCATGAAGTTCCTGCTACCTGAAGGTGACAAGGGGAACACAACGTGGAAGACAAGGAGGAACAAGCCAAGGGAGCAGCCAAAGGAACATGCCTTCAAGCGTCTGGAGATGGAGTCTGACTGGACATTGGTGAGATGATCAGGACTGAGAGACTGAGGATTTTGGGGCAATCTGGGAAAGGACTTTGGACAATACTGAGAAAGGTTTTGGACAATGTTGAAGTTTTCTGAGTCTTACATGTTTCTTTTGTAGTTATTAGGATAATTAGAAATCACTTTGTTAGAAATAAATTAGTCTGCACTGATAATCTTGCATTGGTTTGGTATTTTGGCTGAGAAGGCTGGGGATGGTGGTAAGAACCCACATGTATAGAGTTTAAACTGTTTTAAGTTTTTTCCTTCTGCAGTTTTTGGAGCTGGGAGCTGAGAAGCAGCTGACTGGCTTTTGCATATCAATGGTAAAGGTGATGAGTGAAAATGCTAATGGCCTGCTTGTATCCTGCTTTGTAGAGAGAAGCAGGCAGATAGGTGTATCCAGTTTAAGTTAAGCCAAAAAGTCTTCCTTATACCCTGTTTCAACAAGAGGGTTTGGCCTGGTTTGCTCATTCTCTCTATGATATTCCTCTTACATGGAATATATACATTCCTGGAAACTTCCTTCCCTGTTAAGTGCTGAAGATCTTTGTGACTTTCCTTTTCTGAGAGTTGGATCATTTAATGTCAATATTGATAAGAACTCTCAAAAGTCATCAGATCCATTTCCAGTATCATCTTGCTCCCTGACCTTAATTTGTTTATAATTAGCAAAACCCAGGGTGCAGTTCTCCCTCAGGCTCAGTACCAACTCAGTCGACTCTATTTTGGACAACTTTGGCTGATAGGGAACTTCTCTTTATACTGAGATCAAAACCCATCTTTATGGTTTCCATATGTGGCAATTAACTTCCCCTCAGCAACAACTGCAAAGGAAAATCCCTTTGTTTCTGTGCTGTGTGTCCTTGAAGTTCAGCTCCTCTAGGGCACACAGGATGGGCTCACCTAGACTTCTCCACAATTGCTTCCTTAGGCCAAGCATTGCAGGCTCATTCATTCAGCCATTCCTTGTGATATGGTCACCAAATCTGGGCCATTCTTTTGTGAATTTTTTAGATTAGCTTAGAGTAGATATCTATTTTTAAATAGGGAGGTGACAAGGTATATGTAAAAAAGCAAGGTCTCTTTTAATAGTAGAAGATACTTGAGATTCATTGCTGGTGAGTGATAAATCTTTTTTCCAAGTCCGTTATGAGGATTAATTAAGATTTTTCATTTATTCTTTCACTGATTTGATTATTTGTTGTGCTAGGTGACAGAGATAGATAGTACGCAGACAGGAGTCTCACCCTCAGAACGTATATTAGCTTGATAATTGTTACAAGGCTTAAATAAATGTTATGAGAAGAAAAATAAAAGGTGTTTTAGGAACTCATAAATGTAGCCTCTGACCCAATAGGCATGGTAATAATATCAGAGAGGTCTCTTTCCAGACTGATTTCCTCTCTTATTTATTTTTCATCCTTTTGCATTATTTATTTTTATAATTTCTCAAATGATTTTTCTCAAATTTATAATTTCTCAAATTTCTCAAGTGATTTTTTTTTTATTGACCTGAGCTACAATAAAAACTAGATACTAATATTGAGTACCCTCTGTATTCAACTTGGAAAGTGTGACAAATCAAAGACTTGACTTTTTATTCTTAATTCTTCTTAGTTCCTATATCCTATGAACCACCAAGATCCTTTATTTATAACTAGTGTGAATTTTTCTCTCATAAATAACTAATAAGTTAGGGCCACTATGAGAATTTGAGAAGAAGCCTGTCTTGAGAAAGAACAACTGAGAAATGTTGAGTATCACACTTGACTCAGGGCAAAATGGAGTTAATAATGCTACCTACCTTGTATGTTTGTTATGAATTAAATGAGTGGATATGTAAAGTGCTTGAGACTGTTATGTTCACTTGAACCCTGTATCCAGTCAGGCAAGAAATCAACTCTTAGCCAGAACCATTGTCATTTATGTAAGCTAGGGATTGCTCTCTTTCTTTCTCTCTCACACACATACACACATGCACACATGCAATTTAACCTGTTTTTTGTTTATTTTTAATTTACTGTTTTTCCCCTGCAGCTGGTATATTCCAAATAGTCATAGCTTGACTGACATAGGAACAAGGAACAAGCATGGAATTCAAGGGCAGTGTCGTACTTATCTTTGTATGCTCAGCACATAGCACAGTGCCTGGCACATAGTAGGTGTTCAATGAATATTTGAGGAATAAGCAAATTTATTCCAGTGAGGTGCTAGAACACAGCAGTGCTCAAAAATCGACCTTTAAGCAGCGTGCACATTGGAGCCCTGTTCATTTCCTCTGTCTCACTTCCTACCAGGGCAGACTAAGGCAGAATAGGGACAGTCCTTTCTGAACCCATGCCATTGTTTTAATTATTTTTAAATCAGAAGAAAAAGTGAACTTTTAGTTAAAGGAAATATCTTACTATATAGTATTAATTTAATGGTCTTTATAACACAGTTGTAAAATAAAATATATATATATGTATATATATGGAAGTCATATGCATTACTGCATCCTTTATCAACCTTTTGTCTTCTTTCACTGTGTTTACAAGATTCTCCCCAGACCCCATCCCTCTCCTATTCATCCTTACCTAGTTGGCCCTTTTTTTTTCCTCTTTGATCTGACACATTATCTTTATGTCCTCAGGCTAGTATTTAAAATTAGCCTCATCCATTTTTAATTAAAAATGTACTGGACACACTTTCTGACCATCCCTAATCCACCTAGCCCTACCCCTGCTGTCTTCCCCCCAAGTACTGAATGTGTTATATTTTAGAAAGTTGGTCAACTACTCTCTACTTCCCTTTTTTCCTTTTCTTTTACTCAATTTATTTTTTAAGGACACAATAGCCCTAAATAAAGATCTAGACTACATGGGCCTACCAGATATCTATAGGCTACTACACTCCTAAAATAATAAATACACATTTTTCTCAAGTGCACACAGATCATTGTCCAGGAAAGACCATGTACTAAAGCACAAGGCAAGTGCTAACAAATACATGAAGATGAAATTCACGCTGATATCGGGTCGAAGCACGAGGCAAAAGCCTCCAAATTGCAAACCCCAAGGTCCGTTTCACCTGCGCCTAGCAGTTGTACCTGCGCCTAGCAGTTGCCACTCCAAACACCAATTAACAGCAGGGTTTTATTAACAAGGGAGCCGAACAGGGAGAACAAAACGTCGTGAAAGCCGCACGTGGCAGTTATCTTACCCCAGTCACCATTCTCAGACCCAAAGGTCCCCAAGGCACAGTGCACAGTCCATTGACGGTTCCTTTGCCCCTCTGAACCTCAGAGGAAGGCACTTTGGCAAAGTCCAGTCCTTTCGCCGGCGTCTCCTCTTTCTTTTCTCTCGGTGTCCCACGCTGCTCGACTTCTCCCAGGTGCTTCAAGCTTCTTCCACGGTGGCTGATGAATGAATCAGCCTTCCAAATCGCTGGCCGTCTCTAGGTACCAGCTCTCCACAGCACCTTGCTACAACGCCACACTCTCCACGCTGGCCACACTTCTGCTGGCCGCCATGGCTCCTTGTCCCCTCCAGCTCACTCTTCCAGGGGGCTTTCTCCTCCAACTTTTCTCTCTCGCGGCTTCTCCCTGGGACGGTGCTCCTCCAACTTCCACTTCTCTCTCCCCCTCTCGCGGCTTCTCTCTCGGACGGTGCTCCTCCAACTACCTTCTCTCTCTCCCTGTGGCTTCTCCCGGACTCCTTTTTAAACTGCCACCAGCCAATGGGAGCAGAGTACCTTGTTAAATGCTACAACCTGGAGTGGGGGGGGGGGTTAGGGCCACCCAGTTTCAACGCCAACTGTCTTTGCTGACCATAAAGGCATCAAAGCAGAAATCAATTACAAAAAGAGCAGGGAACACCTTGCCACCCCCTACCCTCCCCACCATTAAATGGAGACTAAAAAACATGTTCCTTACTGTATTAATGAGTAAATCAAATAAGAAATTAAAAAATACCTTGAGACAATGACAATGAAGATACAACTTTCCAGAATGTATAGGACTTAGCAAAGGGAGGAATAAGAAGAAAGTATATAGACATACAGGCCTGTGCTTGGCCACTGGTCAGGTTTTTTAACTTAGGAAGTAAAGGTATGAGGGATGCCACATTTGTTACTTCTAACACTTCCCACTGTCCATAGACTTGGGTCAGGGGTTGGGGAGAGGGCCAGACTGTGACTTAAGCTCCATTGCACCAGCCACTGTAGGAGTGACCAGTAGCAGCTCTGGTAGTTGAATCCAACCAAGCAACTAACTCTTCCCAGATGAAGTGGTTTCACAGGCCCATCACCATTCGATGCCTCCAGGGAGCTACAGCTGCCCTCTTATTTCACCCAGCTGGCATTTGTTTTCTTTCCTTCTTTGCCTCGCCTACTCTTTTTTGTCTCAGTTCTCTTCTTCTTACTCTTGCGTCTTTGAAATTATACTCCCCATGAACTGGTCACAAAAAGGTTTCATTTGTTAAGATCTTTTAGGTTTTTATTGGATCCTCATGTCCTTAGTGAAAAGATATTATCATCTCAATGATGATACAGAGATGAAAAAAAAATCAAGCCTTGTCACTGGTTATATATTGCATTTGACTGTTGGTTTAGATAATTCCCAACTTTGAAGATCTCTAACTCTTTACTAATAAGCAATAGCCTATAAACCATAGAGGACCCAATATACTGTAGCAAATTGTTTTTAGAAATTTTGTAGCTCTAAATGGAATTAACAGTTTTTAAAGTTCATAATGAAGTGTTTCATCTTTGTAGCAATAGTTTTTGTGAATGAGTTTCACTATCACTTATTTTTCTATCCTCATTTTTCATTCTATCCTCATTATCCTCATTTATCCCCATACTAAATTTTAAGTTTTGTATACTTTTAAAAACTATTGTTTATCATTGAAAGAAGCTGTTTCTTCTGGATTGTTTTTGGAGGAAACTCATGGCAAATGAGTCAGGGCACCAATCCAGGCTAGCAGGAATTATTATAACACAGAATTTTTAGTGTGAGATTTTTCCTTTTCTTCAGCAATTATCAATGCAGTTTCTCTTCTGTTCCCAAAAATTACTTGCTCCAAGATGGCTTCTGTCTGATTCCTTGTTTAATTCTGCAAGCTCTAGCCTGCAAGCTCTGTAATCTCTAGATAAAACTAGTTTTCAGGGAATTCTTGCCAGGAACTAATGGGTTCCTGCATATGGGGTGTAGTTCTTCCACCATTTAGGATGCTCCCACTCACCCTGGAGAAATGTATCCTCCTGATCCTGTGAGGGTGTGAGCTTTTGTGATCATTCTTGTGTTGATCTTCATTGCTCTTAGCAGCATTTCCTGTGTGTAGTTTGGACTTCCAAATGTTTCCTAGCTTTATCAAAGACAGGCAGTTTGTATTGATGTTCCTCTTTCTTAATTCAATTTTATTTATGAAGTGATGAGATGATGAAAAAGAGCAGGGATAGAATAAATTGGAATATTGCATAGTAAATATCTATCACTTTCCTTTCTACAGTTTTAGAAGGTTAAAGTTGACTTTTATAGGCTATGGATTCAAATAGGGTGGTCAAATCATCTGATTATAACACATATATTTATGAAAATTAAAGGAAAATATAACTTCATCCAGGAAGCACTAGGAACATGAAGAACACCTGGTTTCTCAGGTAACGTTCCCATATGATTAACAGAAAATAGTTAATAAAGACAAACATCTACTAATGGAGTTTTATCTAAAATTTTTCAGCCTTGATCCTTCAGGGTATTATAGACTTCTTCCTAAAGTCATAACTTGGATCTGCTTAATTTTTCACAGAGATAGATTTTAACATACTTCAATATTTAGTTGAACTACAATTTCTTGAAAAACCTTTAAAGACATTGCAATCTATATACACACATATAAATGCACACAATATATTTTACATGCTTTCACATACAAGTACTTAGATTTCTATCTTGCTATACTTCATACATACATTTGCAAAGAGAGTAATTACAGTAAAATTAACATAACAGTCAGCGCATATTACAGTAAAGAATGTCATATCACAGTAAAATTAACATAACCCTCAAAGCACAAATCAATAATATTTATTAGAGAAATAGAAATTACATTGCTGAAACTTAAGTGAGCAAGATTGTATAAATCAATGTCTATACTCAAGAAAATTTTTTCAAGATAAATTCACAGAAGACATTTATTTTTATCTCATTTATCATTTACATTTAGTTCTCTCCCAAATATCAAGTTGATGCCATTTATATATAAGGCAAATAGAGAACATGTAGAAAACTTTAGTCATAGAAATTTCAGTCTTTTCAGTTTTAGTATAAATAATAACAAACTCTTTGTTTGGATCAAAATATATCATGTTGGCCAGGCATGGTGGTGCGTGCCCGTAAGCTTCAGCCTATGTGGTGGCTGGGGCTAGGTATCGCGGTTCGAGTCCCGCTCAGGACAACATAGCGAGACCTAGTCCCAAAAAATAGCTGGGCATTGTGGCACATCCCTGTAATCCCAGCTCCCTGGGAAGCTGAGGTTGGGGATTGCTTGAGTCTGTGGCACCACGGGCAATGGGAGCCTGCGGTTCCACAGGCAAAAATAGCAAAACCTAGTCTCAAAAAAAAATCTATTTTATATTCCTCAAAAGAATTTTCTGTAAAAAATTTCATGATGACAGATAAGATGTGAATACCTTTAACAATTAAGGTTTACAAATGACATTTCATCAGTAAGCATTTTTCTATTTTAGTAATATCAAATATGGAAATGCCCAAATTAAGAGATGCAACACACAGTTATGTTTATTGTAATATGTTCTCATAATAATATCATTGTATTATATAATGTTACCACTATCTTCTGTATTTAAAGCAAAACATTTATACTAAAACTTACCAATGTTGAAATTTTACAAATTAATTTTAAAAACCTCGTATAGGAATTTTATTGAACCAGCAGTTGGAACAAACTACCCCCCCCACCCCTTTTTGATTCTGAGGCAGTTATCTCAAGGTATAAATCTTCATTGGCAAAAACCTCTCCTACATTTTGTTCCTTTCTTCAAGATCTATACATGGGGAAAACGTCTGGTAACTGTCTGGGTATTTTGTTTTAAGCAAATTTTCTTTCCTCCCTGCTATATAGCTTGATTTAGGTTCTCAAGAGAATACCTACCTTGAAATAGAAAAGTCATGGAAAATTTTTTCTCAAGAAAATAGAGTCAATCTTCAGCATACTTGAGAATCATAGAACATCTGGAACACACAAAGCCAATAATCTAAAAAATATTTTACAGACAAAGCAAACATTTTACCAGAATAGATAAGATTTACAATTTCACAGCTCTCATATATAACTCACACTCTATGGTCAAAGCAAAAAATGAATTTCAGGAATGAATGTCTTGTATTTATGAATCAAATTTCATATTCTCAACCATTTTTAAACATTCATTTAGAAAGCACCGATTCGAGACATTACCATGTAACTTCAAGTTCAAGACAACCCCACCTGCCCCCACTCTTTGAAGACATTCCTTTCTTTATGGTCACAAAGATTAAATATAAACATTTTGAACAAATAATTCGCAGTTTAAAACATGCGCTAGTACAGGCATAAGTACATGCACTTTCAATATTTTAGCTTGTTTTCAGTTTTTTCTTTGCCATTGCTTTAGAGAAGGTCTACAGATTTAGAGAATATACATATCTCACTGTTACTCCTTCTTACATTTAAAACTATGACTTCTAGATTAAGGCAAAGTTCACTAACTACAACAGGCAACTCATTTCTAGTAAAGTTTAGATGTCTAAAGATTTTCTTTTATCATATTCATCGTGATTGTATCTCATGGTGTAACTACAATGTTTCTTACTCAGTAAATGCTGAATCTCATGAAGGCAGCCAGAAGGCTGGTTATATTCACAGGACTATTCCCTACATCTGTTCTGGTTCTTGACACAGAGGAAACACTGCCTAAATATTTGTTGAATGAAAGTATGAGAAAATTGAAAAACAAAACAAAACAAACTATGACTTCTATCCAACTTTTGTCAGCTTAAGTTTCTTCATTATTTCAGACCACCTCTATTTTAAAATTAACATATATAGAGGGACCTTTTACATACAATAGGGATAATTACTTCTTGGATTGCAGAACTTTATGTGGATGTCAGGTAGATGATGAGCCCAGAGAGTATGTTAGAGGATCAGAGAGTAGAAACAGTAAAAGGGGGAAAATTGGTGTCCATCACAGGAGGTCCTTAAAGGATCAAGTCACACCTGGAGATCTCAGTGGAGAAGAGTTTTGGACTGCTAGGAACTGACTAGTCCCTAGGTAATACTACAGACTCAACAGAGGTCTTCTTAATGAAAACTGTGCCAGGTGTAAGATATACTTGTGAAGAAATGAAAAGCTGTTTCTCACCATCAAACCAGCTGTCAGCTCACTGAAGAGAAAAACTGTTTCCAGTACATAATAGTGGAAAGGGCCATGGACATGTCTAGACAGGATGGCCACTATGATTGTTATTATTTAATATTATTCTGGAAGTTGTAGGCACTAAATAAGATAAGAAATGTGAATAGATGTTACTAATATCATTAACTTAGAAAGCAAATATGGAGCAATATGAATTATGTTATTCCATTAAAGATTAAATATATAGTGTATAAGATATATGCCATAGAAAGCTATTTACTCTTTAATAGCAGGATGGGGAAAAATAAAATTCTATATTTTATTTTCTCTAACTCTCTTTTACTTGCATTTATGAATAAGTATACATTTTGAGTAAAAATGGGAAAATTCTAACTTGGAAGCACTTAGCTTATAACTAAATAGTTCACTATTTCTCTGTAACTTTTAATTGTATATAACTACAGAATCATTGCCAAAATAAAATTGCTTATTTCTTGACCAAGCTGTGCATTTCTTTCATAGCAGAGGTATAAGCAGCTATTTTTGAAGTAAGAAATCTGCCACTTTTTCTTTGTATAAATTTGAACTATTATCTCATTTTCTCTTGATATCAGAAAAATATGAATAGCCCAGGTCACTTTTATTGTACAGAGTTAAGCAATCAGTGAGGGAGATAAACTACAAAAAGTGCAACATCTACAATAATGAAATTTCATGCAGCTATCAGAAATGATTTTAAATACTTTAAGTTATTTGGGAAAAATTTTAAAATCGTGTAGCAAAGCTATCAGAAACCTAAATCATTTACGCAGTATGATCACAGCTACATTTCAAAATTAAAATGTGTGAAAAGGGAAGAGATCAAAATGTTAACAGTGATAAGCAGAAGGTCACATATATCCTTTCTGTTTCTGCTCTTAGTTTCCAAATCATTTTTTGCAATGAGTACATATTCCTTTATAAATACGGAAAAGTAAATATTAAAAATGTTAAACAACAGTAAAATGTAGATTAAAGTAGATAAAAGCTATCAGAAATAAGAATGAAATTTATGAGCACAAAGTAGAAGTAGGAAGATTGAGGCAATTTTATGTTGATGTGTGGAGAATTCTGAGAAGAGCTGGAGACTAATTTTAGCAAGAGGGCTATTTGATTGATAGAGCATGATGTCTTTAGACTCTAAATTAATTTTTCCAGAATCCAAATCAGTTTTCAGACTATGTTGTTAAATTAAAAAAAAAAAAAAAAGGCAGGCAGTAGATCATCTGTGGTTTGAGTGCGAGTTCCTCAGGCTGTCATCCTGGCTTGACAGTGCTTTAATAATGGAGTGCTCCCACCTTCCAGCTGAACGGGCTCATCTCCATCATGCAGCACACAGAGGAAAACAAAACTGCGGGCGTCTGAGTTACTCACCAGCAGCCAAAGCTAAATAAAGAGGTGACAGGGTGGAGGTGGGCGGTGATGGCATGGATCTAAGCACTGGCTTTCAAGGTTTAAATACTGCTTGGTAGAGCATCTTTTTTTTCAGGGTGGTGGCTGTGCCCAGAACAGGAATCTTCAAGACAAGAGTCTTTGTTGTGGAAAACTAAACAAGATGACCACACCCAGTACAAGCACCAATCCTTCAGATACTCAAGATGCTATATCCAGAGCAGCGTCTCAAAGAATGCCTGCCAGCTTCCACCTCACTTCATCTTCCCCTTACATCTATTAAATTAATTAAGCAAGAAAACCACCAGAATGAGGTAGTTCTAATGCTTCTGCAGCCTACATAAGCAAGCAAACCAAAACTGTCAGCATATATATGCATGGAGTTAACAAAATTGAAAATGACAACCAATCACAAGCATAAAACTGAGTTTTAAGTTGTAACAAATCAGTAATTCCCACACTCAATGGGGACTGTTGTGGATGGGGTGTGCCTAACCACATCCGGTTTGACAATGCTTAAAGGTTCAAAACAAATTTCTTTAATATACTTCAGTTGATCTTTTAACACTTGTTAACTATGCCTCCATTTGGTGATTGTCAATGCACAAACATTTTGTCTCCAGATCAGTCATACCCCCTATGCAATTAGCAGATCTTAAAGAAACTGGATAGCAAAATTTCTGTTTCACTGCGACTACTCTTAATTTGAAATGTGTTGCCTTGTATAGACTCCTAAAAACTCTAGTTATGCCCATTTAAATCTATTTGATAAATTCAATTGGTGAAATTGTTTTTGATTTTCTTGAAAGTCAGTGACTTCCTCTTTCTCTTAAAGTACCATTCTTCTCTCTCTGTTATGTTGCAGATAACAATGACATCTGCCAACACTGCAGGTCAGGATTAGAGTCTACAGGTGCATATATCAAGCTACACACTTTACACCAAGCTTAATATGAGGGTGTTTTCTTAATCTTCTACCTTTTTCCTTCAGGAGTCAGGCAGAAAGAGTGATGTAATTTACTGGGTCTTCTAACATCCTGATATCTATCAAAATTTCTACAGAAAATTAGCTAAGGGCTTTAGTTTTTAACAGTTTTTGCACCGCATTTTTCCTGATATTCAAATTAGAAAACAGCTATGGGAAATTATAAACAAAACTAATTTCTATGAATTATGAACAGTGAATGTAGGTGTGTAATTGACAGAAACTATGACAAGAGTGTCATTGAAAAATGCTTTTCATGATGGAATTTCCATCACCTCAGGGTCCTAAAGGATCCTGCCAGAACTGCCATGGTCCAGCCGCGGTGGAGAATGGTCCTGAGGGAAGGGGTGAGGATTCCAGTCAAGAGGATCAAGACAGTCTCTTGGGTAGGAGGGCACAGCTGCTTTTCTCTTGATCCGCTGGCCCCGAATTTATTTTTCACTCAGCTTTTATACAGTTCATGTAACAGTTCAGCAGTTACAACAGCTTTTTGCTTGATGTCAGTTTTGTTGGGGGCTAGCTTTCTGTAGGTATCTGCTTATCTAGAATAGATGGCAATCACCAGACCCTCTATGGGATGCCTTTGTTATCTTTAACATTTAAAATCTTTAATCTTTAAAATCTTTATTTTACAGGTCGTCCTGATCCCTGTGCTTACTCAGGGGTGCAGGAATTTATAGTTCCTCATATCTGTGCAGATTTGTTCAGCGGGCAACCTTCTTTTTCTGCCCACGACACAGGACCAGAGAATTCATATCATAAACGTGTAATTTCTAAATACATTGCTTTTTTGAAAACAAAACAAAACAAAAACTACCACCACTAATGACAAGCATGTTGGTTCAAAAGAAGGATAGCCATTCTGTCATCTTTCTTTCTGGGAAACATTCCACTGAGAGCCCCTATTTAATAGCTTCTTGGTAGACAAGCCCTCTGATGACAAGCTGTGCCAGACATCAGTCTGTACACCTGCTAGGCCACCAAGCATATCTCTAATGTGCAGGGGAGCATGAAGGAAGGAGAGTAATTTTCTAGACACTGCTGTTGAGCATAACCTGCACCTACTATAGTGACTTGTACAAACATCCCACAACAAAATCCTTACTATGTGTTCTTGTGATACTTAAACATTGCCCTCAAATTTTTGGAGGGAAATATTTCTCTTTTTGATACATCAGGGTAGCATATTATTGGGAAAGAATTCTTTTTTATATAGTTCAGAGGGCCTTTAATTAGTTAAGTAGCGTTTTTTCACACTTACATACCATAAATCCACTGAGGAGGGATTCTAGCAGCTCAGGCTCCATTTTGTGGGTTCTTACAAAGTACTTCACTGAGTGGAGGTGAGCCCTTCAGTTGAACCCAAGCATTTTCTCTTTGGCTTTCTTCCCCGCCCCACCTTGCTATGATTTTCTTCACACCTTTCAGGAAGCTGTCTTGGCTATTAAAGGGCTTAACACGCTCACTGCAAATATTCATTCTCTTGACAAAAACTTTTGCCCTTTGCTCATTTTGTTTACACAATGCCAACTGCTTGTGGGTAGTAGTACACACTCTGTTGCCATGGTAACATGTGGCCTTCCCATTAAAACAGTGCCCAAACTTTGGTGTCAACCATATCACCTTTCTTGTATACTCACATGTCTTTTGCCAAAGGAACAACACCCTAGTTTCTGAAAGACCTGATGAACACAGAGTGGGCACCTCTCCTCTTTCCTGTTGTGTTGGTCATTTTGGTGACTTAGTGGGGGATGGTGGTTCTGACAAAAAAGTTAAAAAAATGTAAGAATTGGCTGAAAAACAGTAAAAATATAGTTTATTTGCCTAATGATTAATAAGATAACAAAATTAGGGAGGATTTCTTGGGGATCCTGCTGAGTTTTCTGCACCCTGCTCCCCAGTCTTTACCAAGCGAGTGATACCAAGTATTTCACCGTCAAAGGTAGAAAAGAATACGCTTTTTCCTTGAGGGAATCAAGACTACCTTTCCACCTGTTATCTGGCCATAGGCATGATACTTTATACTTACAAAGAGAGTCTTAAAGGAATGTCTTAAATTTTTATTTTTCTTGTGTAGCATACGTTAGGGGTATACACACCCCGTAAAGAGTACCAAATGACCCAGATGGTGTGAGATGAGAAGTCATAAGGCTCTGTGAAGCATCCAAGCTCTAAATATTTAAACAAATATTTCAGTATACATACTCATTCTGGGAATCATCTATAGGGAAGACTGAGCATCCTTTTTGATTTCATTACCTTTTTCAGAAACTCATCATTTGAAACATAACAAATGAAATCAAATTATTTTAGCACCTCTCTTTTTATAAACCAAAAGAATAATCTTCTGACATTTTAAGGACCTACTTAGAAATCTCAAAGATAGTTTAGGGAGCAAAAACCAATCTTTCAGGAGATTTGAAACCTTAAGATCATGGGTGCCAAAGTAACAACAGGCAGTTCCACTTGAAAGGTAATCAAACATCTTTAAGTAAGCAAAAACTAATGTGGCCATGTGTTTTTAAAAAATAACCAAGAATATAATAAAGTTAGAATAAAGCATAGAAAATTACTGGGATAAAACAGAATCTTTTGCATCTAGATAGGTTACATAGAAGAAAAAAGACTTCACATTGTGGATGAAGACAATAAACAGTAACAAAAAAAATCAAAATTGATTTAGCATAAGATTTTAATATATTTCATACTTTACTACGGATTCAACTATTACAAATAAAATAGATTTCCAGGGAAAATATTGAATTGTGGTTTTGAGGATTGGCAGAGGTGAGAAGGTAGAGAAAGGAGAGTTTTTATTTGATGGTCATAGAACTTCAAGTTTGTGAATGTGAAAAATTCTAGATGGGGCTAGATGGTGATAATGTTTACACAATAGTGTAAATATACTTAACATATTGAACTGTAAACTTAAAAATGATTCAAGTGGTATTATTCCAAGTTTTGTCCTTTATTGTGTTCTTTTATATTCTTGAACAAACTGACAGCTTATTTTAATCCCCATCTCAGGGTACTTGTGATATCGGAATGAGTTTCATAATGTTAAGATGCTATTAATATGCAATGTATTCACAGCTGCAATCTTCAAATGATTAAGTAATTAAAAATATAAATATTTCTCAATTTTAATTTTCAATATGGTAAATATTAATTAAATACACTGAACCACCTGCTCCTACACTCACAAACACACACACACACACACACACACATGCACACACGTGCACGCACCCTTCTCTCCTCTCTTCAAGGTTTTCAATATGCTTGAATTGTGCAAAAGGGGCTTTGGAGATAAAAAACAAAGCATATAAACCCTGAGAATCATAGGATCACAACAAAACTCACATTCTTTTCTCTTGAAAATCAGAAGCATGTTTTAGTTCTCTTTCTCTGTTGTTCTCAAATATAATTTCAAACTATATATTTAACCAAAGGGACTTCTCTTTCACAGAGATCACTGGGCAGGAGGTAGGTGAGGTGGGGTTGGGGAGGATTGATAATTGTGAACTTTAAATCACATACCAGCTTTGTAACAGATCAGCAGGGCTTATCTAACTATAGCTGCATATATACCTTTGTCATATACATCATAATTTTACGTAGCTGTGCACATGCTTTATAGTATAATCTATCAAAGTGGCAAAAATGAATAGTTATTAATAGACTCAAAGATAAAACCTCTCTGGTATATAACTATAAGAAGCAAAGCACAATAACTTAAAATTGTGCTTTGTCATCAATATTTCAGTGTTCTATCTTAGGAATGATGTTAGTATCAATGATTACCTATTAATTAACTCAATTTTAATGAGTTCAGGATTTTAAGTTACCTCAAATGCTTAGAAATTACTTTCAAGATTGTGTACTACAAAACAAAATTACTGTTGAAATGAAAAGCTTTCCAGGATAATGATTCAATTTGGTTAAACACAAATTTACATTTTTCATAATCTTAAAATTGGGAGTTATGCTAACTTATTTGACCAGTGAATGTATATAAATTTAGAAAAACACATCTAAGTAGAATATTGCTAAGAATTTTAGTTGACACTAATAACTCAGAGAAAACATGACTGTTTATATTAACCCCCAAATATTAACTGACTTCATTTTCCTAAATTTATCTAAATTTGAGAACTTGGATTCTTAACATGTTGAGTTGCTTACTTTATTTTTAACGGAACATATTTAAAGTCTTAGAAGTTTAATTTTACCATTTTCTAGGAATTTTAGGGACATTTGCTCTCTGTAAACATTTATTTCTACTTGTCAATCAGAAAAGAACTTTAATACCCACTAGAAGTAGAAAGGTATTACATATATGCAATGTGTATAAAATAGTTCATTTTTTAAGCTACAGACAGATAAAAAAAGTTTATAGCTTTAATTTGAAAATTTCAAACATGGGTCAAGGATTAATACAGCAATCTCAAATGTCAGCAGTCATGCTATGAAAAAGTTGTTCTTCTTGGTAGATACAGGTAGTTAATTGATTTGAGCTCAAAGTAGACAAAATGGATCAACAATCTACGTTCCCCACAGTATTTCACTGGGCAGAGAATGGCTCTAGGTAACAGAAAGCACGGTTTGATCAGCTCATGCAGTTAAATCCTCTAACATCCACAGCTATGATGAGCCAGAACCAAAACATGAAATTAATAGGGAGGAAAATTAAGCTAGAAAGTAGCAAAGATTCTTTGTCACTTTGGATTGACCTCTGAGAGCAAGGAAGACATTTTCCCAGGTTTCCTGACCTGCGTGAGAGGTGCTACTATTTTTACCTTACTTTAGGTCCCATCTCAGAGAAGTTCACCTTTTCTGTCTTGATGGAGACCTTCAGAACTGTTAAAGCCATTTTAAAATAAGTTCTCATATTTATATAAAAATTATTCATGCTTTTACTTTACTCATTGATGAGATGGAGGAGGTATTTTAACCAGTTCAAGGGTGAATCTAAAGAACAGATATGTTGAAAGATGGTGAGTATTGAAATGTAATTGTAAGTGAACCCCCAACTGGTTTTAGGGAGTGAAAAGGTATTTTTCATGTTATTATCCACAACTTTGAGTAGTAAAGACTCTCCACTGAACCAGAATCAGGTAATGGGAAGGATATCCTGGGGACAATTGTCTGATGTTCTGAAAGCTCAGACTTGGCCCTTCATGAGGTTATCATGAAGCCTAAGGTGCAGATGCCACTCCCAATGCCAGCGAGATTTGGTCCTGCTGGAGCTGCCCTAATTAAGCCATGCCCAGGACCCCCTCACTATTCTAGGATTATGTTTCCCATCCTTGCTCTGGCCAGCCAGCCCCACAGCTTTCATTCAATCAGGCCAGGCCCTTCTACCTAAAATATCACACAAAATGGGAAAATGAAATCACTTTCTTCCTCAAGTTTTCTTTTATGAAATCTTGATCTGAAAGACTAGACATTGTCTATGGCCATACCACTCTGAATGCACCCGACCTCATCTGAAAGGCTAGACATTGAGAAAAAATTGCAATTTGGTTAAAAACTCCATAATTTCAGTTTCCAATGTAAAGAAGAAAACACCCTAATCTAACAAATCTGAAAGCATTTCTCTTAGACTGCCTTCAGCAAGAAAACTGAGCACCGGCCCATGTCCCTGCCCTTTCCCTCTGGTGCATGCCTGGTTGCAGAAAGCAGCAAGGTTATCAATAGTGCTCTACCCTATAGGTTCTCAGATGGGGACTAGGGAGTCCCCCCACCGCTGCAGGGCCAGTTTAGAATATCTAAGATGTTACACTACTAAGCCACATATTTCCCACAAGCTTCCTACTCTCTACCAAAGTTCTTATTGATTCAGAGTCATGGTGAACTGGCCAATCTAAATGATCAAAAAATAAAAATATAAAGACTTTGCAGTCTCTGAGAATCTTGTCAACCACAAAGGGTACAACAACCTAGCAGGAAAATAATATCAGCATTTCTCTATCTTTTGAGGGTCTGCTAGCATTAGCTTCCAGTTTTGAATATTTCAAGGGGCTCATCAGACAAAAATTATAGAACCAAGGGTTTAATTATCAGAGAGGGAAAAAACATCAGTGCTGACTCATCTAGATTGTTAAAACCATAGAGGAATCAAACCATGTAGAAGAGGCAAAGAATTTGAAAAACTTACAAGACCTTCTTCGAATTTTGAGAGACTCATATCCCAGGCTGCCTGACTAAGGTGAATTCTAGAGACTCTGCACCTTGGTGGGATAGTTGGAAATCTGAACATAGAGATCCCTTCCCAATCTAGCTGCTGAGAGCAGTGATGTCCTCTAACCCATACAGTGTATGGGAATTATCTTCAAGGATCAGGTGCACATACTATGCTGTTTATTTGTAAGCACAGTGAACTGTGCTCTTGCAAACAAGAGAGGTGCATTGTAATCATGTTCCTTCCGTAATTACTAACATATAATTGAACAGTGAAATACACAAGAATATCTTAAACCAAAGCTGAAGGAAGCATTATGAAGTGACAGGGCAGATGATTTCTAGATTTTTTTCAAAATATGCCACTTATTTGCATATGATAACCTAGCATACTGGATTAGATTAGTCTTTTCATTGTTAGGGAATCTACAAGAGCAGGTGTGAGGCTGCTGATGTGGAATCCCTGTAGAGCTCCTGTTGCAGATACTGAGGGCCGAGCTCCACAGCCAGGGGACACTTATACAGTGAAGAGCATATGCAACTAGGGAATGTGGAGCCTGGGGCTGAAAATGAACTTATATATGAGTAACTGGTAGAATTTTAAAACTCCGTGCTATGTATTGGTGCTCCCTGAACTTTAAGTACCTAGGGATGATGTTAACATGAAGGCTAAACCTGAGATTCCTCATTTCTAACAACCTCCCAGGAGATGTTAACTCCACTGAATCATACATTAAGAAGGGAATAAATTGAACAAAATGACAGTGGAATGGAGGATTGTAAACCCATTATATACCCTGGGTGATGCTCTGGGGTACTTTCAGGATGGAGTCCAACAAGTCAGAATCCTCTGGACCTTGAAAAAGGAAAGAAGGAAATATGTTCTAGATACAGCAGTACTGGTCACCTGGAGTAGAGAAAAAAATTGTACAAAACAGACCAGAAACCAAAATTTGGAAGACTCGTTATAGAATAGGACCAGCTAGTGCAGACAGAGGAGCTGTTCATATTCTCTATAGAACTCCTTCCAGATTTAATTCAGACAATTGACCTCATAGTAGGTTGATACATTTTGCATATCATGCATTTCAAAAATGCCATGTCAGCAGTCACAGAGGTAGTTATCTGAATTGTTCCTCACATGATTGTCTATGTCAGGGTTCATTAAGTGGTATGTATGGGAGGCAGGATTTGTACAATTAGTTGCATTTTCCAAGAACACAAGAATTAAAACCCTAATCAATTTTCCCAGCAGTGTCTTCAAGCTACTGCTAGCAAGAGCCCTGCCATGCCATCAGAGCACATTAGAATCCAGGCTTACCTGGCAGTTGCCTTAGGGTTCCAGGGCAACAGACTGTTTTTTGCTGTTCCTGAAAAAGGCACCTTCTTGCAGAAGTCAGCAACTGGCTCTTTTCCTAAGTGCTTTCTTCCCCAAGGGAGATTTTCATCCTGTTTCACATTCCTTTTTCTTCTCAGCTCCCCACTCCCTACTGATTACCCTCAAACTAACCCTCTCCTCATTCTGGCAACATTCCCTTAGAGCCCCTTCTTTACCTCCTATTCCTGTGCTGGGCTTCCTCAACCCTTACTTCCCCACTCCCTGTCTTCTTTGCACCCTCCTCCCCTCTCTCCTGCTTCCCTGCCCCTCCATGCTCACATGCAGTGATGTATCCCAGTTTCTTAAGACAGATCATGCACCCCAACTGGAATTTTCTTAATGGGGAAGTGCCTTTCTCATGCTACTCAAAGTCCACTGGTTTCTTGAAAAACTAGACAGTTTTATCACTCAACCCAGCTTTAGCATTCAAATGTACATTCTTTGAGTCCATCCATGTCTTATCCCTTGCTACTTATATGTCTAGAAGGATTCTGGGGCTCAAAACTGTGACTAGGACAAAATGTTATTTCAATGAATTTATTTATTTATTTATTTATTTATTTATTTATTTATTTATTTATTTATTTATTTATTTATTTATTTATTTATTTATTTATTTATTTATTTAATTATTTATTTATTTATTTATTTTTTGAGACTAGGTCTTGCTATTTTTGCCCGTGGAACTGCAGGCTCTCGTTGCCCGGGGTACCACAGACTCAAGCAATCCCCAGCCTCAGCTTCCCAGGTAGCTGGGATTACAGGCGCGCACCACCACGCCCAGCTATTTTGTGGAACTAGGTCTCGCTACGGGCCCCAGGCGGGACTCGAACCGTGATCCCTAGCCCCGGCCGCTTCATAGGCTGAAGCTTACGAGCACGAGCCACCGTGCCCGGCCTCTATTTCAATGAATTTAATTGTTCAATTCTTTCCCTTCCTTCAGATTATGGCTACCTGGTTGTGTTAGCATGTTGTTTCAAAAATTCTGGGCCTCACCACGAAGAAAATGCCAGTCTTTGTGCTTGATGCTGGTGATGAAGCATAACTTTGACTGAGAGGTGCCCTGTAAGAGTGCAGGATGATAAATGAGGCTCAGGAACAGATAACAGCCAAATGACCATGGTTAGAATCTACAGTAAGGACAGCCATTTTGGAGGACCCGCCTCCAGGCATTATACTCCTACTTTATTCCCCTTTCCTCTCTACTTTTTTTCTTACATCCCACCAGTCCTTTCCAGAGATAACTTGCAGCAATGAGGTCTTTTCTTCCCTAAAGCATCTCTTGTTCCCCTGAGGCAGACTGACTAACCAGAGCCCAACCACCCAAGACTCTGCCCTGAGTTCTCAGTGAGGGAGGCCAGTATCTGTCCCAATGGGCTCTGTGGGCACATTCACTGTGACACCATGCTTCTCTGGCTCGTCCCCAGATCACCTAGACTTTCTGACACTTAGGAAACCAACTTAGGAGGTAAGGTTTGCAAGTGAGACTTCCATGACAGCCTTTGTCTGCTTTTGTGGAGGGGTCACCTCTGTGGATGGTAGCATGAGGCCTCACTGAGGACCCAAGTCTGCAGAGTTGTTGTTGTACCGGTTTTCCTACTTCGAGCCTAGAGGAGTCAGTGCTTTCTAGTTGCTCCCAAGTACTTCATTACTCCCTAACTCCTCTGGGAGATTAGTCAGGGTGCCTACTGGGAAGAACAGGGGTTCTGGAGTCACCGCCTGGGTTCAAAGCCTGAGGGCATCTCTTTCTAATAACATCTCATAGCAGTCCCTGAGTTCCCCTCAAACCTGTAGCTCTGTCTCCCTCTGTGGAGGGATGACCTTGCATGGTAAAGGGCCTGGTTTCCTGGCACCATTCCTATGTGTCAGGGACAATTACAGGCATTTTTTTTTTTGAGCATTGTTTTACATAATTCTCAGAATGTCAATGTGAGGTTAATATTATCATTCCGATTTGATTGCTGAAACAGAGATTCTAAGATTACTTGAAAGGCGGGGCTGCTGGATCCCGGGTCTTCCAGGCTTGAAGAAGGCAACATAGTGTGACCAAGAGAGAGAGGAGACTGTGGGGTCAGACACCTGGTCACAATCCTCACCTCCACCCTCACTGCAGGATGCCCTGAAATTCCCTCAGACTTTCTCTTCAGCTCTACTTTCCTGTTCTGTTAAATGAAGGGGAAGGTTCTATGGAAGAGTTTCGAGAATGAAATGAGCTTGGGACTACAAAAGGGCTGCTGCCCAGCATGGAGAAACACAGAATTTGTACACCTCAACCCGCCATCTACTCCCTTTAGGCCTATGACATCTGCTGTTCCTGGCCTCTAACAGGAAATCAGGAGGGAACACTAATCACCATGATAGGAGAGAGAAAGCGTAGGCATTGTGTGAGCAGACAAGCTAGGATCCGTGTGGCTGAGCAGGATCTCAGACAGCAATGTCAACTAACTTTGGACCCGAGGTGTGCCAGATATCAAAAGATGAAACAGATGAGAAGAGCCCAAGCTTCCAAGCCCAAACTTCCATGATGGACTTGGAACAGTGTGTGTGAGAGAGAGAGAAAGAGAGTGTGTGTGTGTGTGGGGG
>PVHY01017637.1:0-30936 GCA_004024945.1 Uropsilus gracilis
GACTAGGTCTCGTTATTTTTGCCCGTGGAACCGCAGGCTCTCGTTGCCTGGGGTACCACGGATTCAAGCAATCCCCAGCCTCAGCTTCCCAGGTAGCTGGGATTACAGGCATGCGCCACCATGCCCAGCTATTGAGATTTACTGCTATGTGTCACTATTAAAAATAAATAAGTACATAGATAAATAAAATTGATTGATGGAATACAGATCCTTATTAACATCCAAATAATCCCAACAAAAATTCAAAATATTTTAAGTTGGAAAGTATTTAATATACCTACACCTACTGAATACCATAGCTTAACTTAGCCTAGCTTTAAACATGCTCAAAAACTTGTGGTCACATACCACTGAGCAAAATCAACTACCACAAAAGTCAATTTTATAATCAAGAGTTAAATGTCTCGGCCAATTCACTGACTATTATACTGAAAATCAAAAATAATCTGGCGTATCAACTGTTTATCCTGTAGATTATAGAAGTGGGAGCTGTACCTCACTGGAGCTGTCCAGCATCATATGAGAATACCATACAGCACATCGTTAGCCCCACAAAACATCAAAATTCGATTCAGCTCCTACTCGCATATCAATTTTGCACATAGCAAAGCAGAAATACACTAAATCAAACCATCCTAAATCAGAGACCACCTGTACAGCAATCTCCTAACCAGACGAACTGATTCACAGAAGTGAAGCGACCATGGCTTTGGAATTTGTTTTCGATGAGACAAATAATGTACAAAGGATTTCACTGTCTCATTATTGTGGGAACTTTCTCTTGCAAAGGAGTTAGTTCTCTATTCAAAGGCTGTCAACATCAAAGAAATTAATTAATTAATTATATTGAAAGATAAAAGGAAATGAACAGGAACCTCTAAACTGCTCATTATTCTTGATTTACGTCCCTTAGAGCAAATCATAGAAAAGGAAAATTCTTTAATGTGATAAATAGAAATTTTTGTAAGTAAAAAGCAAATAAACTTAATTACAATACTTGAGCACAGTGGGGATGGAAACAAAGTGGGGAGAGTGCAATGCTCTCTACTAAAGAACTATGGGTGCTTTGGTGGTGGGTGTGCTGTGACATACATACATACATCCGAAGATGTGTGAACCAATTCACAAATGACAGTTTCATAAACCAAAACTACCTCAGATAAAAAAGGTAGCAAAAAATTACACCTACACACACACAACACTAGGATATTTCCCTTAATTGTGGTGCTCTTAAGGATGCTCACAATATCCATTAGAAGTTTAAAGTATAAGGGAACAAAATTTTCTAGTCCAACAATTGCCTACAACAATAAAAAAGGATTTACTGACTTGAGAAAATAAACAATCCCAAAGTACAAACAGAAGATGTATAGCATGTCTCCTTTGGCTCTTTCCATATGCCAGCTTTAGCCCCAAAATACCAGACAATAACAATCTTAGCTACATTCTTTTGCATTCACTTGCAGGGAAGTGTAATAGCAAAATAGTGAAAAGTGTCTACATATCCTGCAATAAAAAAGCAATTTTTCATATAAACAAAACTAAAATGTATGTGCTGAGTCAGATCAAAGTTCAAAACACATCATTAAATTGAACAAATGTCCACAAATCAATGTGATACACTACATTGACAAAATGGATAAAAATCATGTATCATCTTAATAGATGAAGATAGGACATTAGACAAAAATTCAAAATCTACTTATAATGAAAAACTGTGAAAAATGTTTACAGAAGTAACATACTGCTACATAACAAAGATTATATATGATTAGTTCACAGCTAACATCATTCTCAAATAGTGAAAAGCTGAAAATTTCTGCTAAGATCAGAACAAGACAAAAATTCTTACCACTTATTTAACACACTAGTCAGAGCAAATATGCAAGAAAAGAATGAAAGTTGGAAAAGAACTAAGCTGTCCTTATTTGCAGATAACATATTATCTATATATAGAACCCTATAGATTTCAGTAAACCTGCAAGATATAAATTCAATCAATGAAAAATCAATTGTATTAATAATTAATAAAACTAACAAAAAAATTAAGAAAATAATTCCATTTACAACTGCATCAAAAAGAAAAGCCTAGGGAGAAAATGTTATTTAAAAACTACCCTTCAATGCTTTCCAACCCTTCTCCCACCCACCCCCAACCTTCTGGTAAACTTCCCTTCTGGTAAACTCAATTTTGTTCGTCAAAAGTCCTGATTTATATTTATTTTGTTGTGCCTGGTCATTTGCTTTGTTTTCTTATATACTAAATCATCATATATTTAATCACATAGATAAAAGTATCCAATATTTGTTTTCCTTTCTGAGTTAACTTCACACAATCACCACCAGTTCCTTCCATTTTGCTGCAAATGGCAAAATTTTATCTTTTATGGCTGAAGAATGGTCCATTATGTATATATTCCACTTCTTTAGTCAATCATTTACCAATGGGCATTTGGGTTGTTTAACTTAGATATTGTAAATGTAATGCTACAATAAACACTGTCGTGTGTATAACTCTTTCAGTTAATGATTTCATATTCATATATCCAGAAGTGAGGATTATTTCTATGCACTATGGTAGTTTTATTTATTTTTTTTTTTTGAAGAAGCACCATACTGTTTTCCAAAATGACTGCACCAATTTACATTCCCACCAACACTATATAAGGGTTCATTTTTCTCCATACTCCTGCCAACACTGTGAGTTTCATTTATATTTCCCTAGCAATAAGCACTCACAAGCATTTTTTGATGTGCATGTTAGTCATCTTACATACCCTCTTTGGAAAGTTGTCTACTCAGACCATTTGCCCATCTTTAATTGGGTGGTTTGGGTTGTTTTTGTTGCATGAGTTTTTTTATATACCTTGAATATTAACACCTATCAAATACATGATGTACAAATAACTTTTCCCATCCTGTGGGCTCTTCCCATTGTGCTGATATTTTCCTTCACTGTGCAGAAGCTTTTCAATTTGATGTAGTCCCATTAACATTAATTTGTTTCCTCTGTCACTAGGGTCAAACTCCCAAAGACATCTCTAACACATTTATCACAGAATGCATCACCTATAGTTTTCTTCTATGTTTTTCCCGTGGGACACCGCAGGCCCACACTGCCCAGGGTACCACAGACTCAAGCGATCCACAGCCTCAGCTTCCCAGGTAGCTGGAATTACAGGCGCATGCCATCACGCCCAGTTATACTTTTTTGGAACAAGGTCTCGCTATGTGCCCCCAGCAGGACTTGAACTGCAATCCCTGGTCCTGATCGCAGCTTCCTAGGCTGCCGCTTACAGGCATGTGCCACCATGCCCAGCCTTCTTCTATGTATTTATGCTTTCAGGTCTTATGAATTTATGCTTTCAAGTCTTTCATCCTTGTTGAACTTATTTTTGTGTACGGAGTTAGAAGTGAACGGTTTCATTCTGTTGCATGTGGCTATTCTAATGCCATGTGATATTTCCAACACATTTCTTGTTGAGATTTTTCTTTCTCCACTGTATAGCCATGTTTCGTTTATCGTAGGTTAAGTAACAACACATTTTCTAGCTTATTTCTAAGCTCTCAATTCCATTCCACTAACCATTATGTCAATCTTTATTTCAGTACCACGATGTCTCTTCTTTTTTCTCAAGACTGCTTTATCTACCCAAGGTCTTTGGGATTCATATAAATATTAGTATTTTAATTCTATCTCCTTAAAAAAGATAAGGGTTGTAAGAATCTGTTTATCACTTTAGGTAAAATGGCCATTTTAACTATATTATCTAAAACTTTATAGAAACTGAATATATGCAAAGAAAGATATTCCACATTCACAAGTTAGAAGAACTGATACTATAAAAATGTACATACTGCCAAAAACAATATTAAAGAGTCTTGGTAATACTCAGCAAAAACGCCAATGGCATTTTTCACAGAAAAAGAGTAAACAATTCTGAAATGTGTATAAAACCACAAAATAGCCAAAGCAATAAGAAAGAAGAACGAACCTGGAAGAATTACACTTGCTGTCTTCCAGTCTATTATAAAGCTCTAGTAGTAAAAACAGTATGTCATTTGCATTAGAAGACAAATCAATGAAGCAAAACACACAGGGACACAGGGTAAAAAAAAAACTATGTATATGACTAACTGATCGATGACAAAGGAGATAAGAATATATAATGTGCAGTAGACAATCTCTTTAATTGTGATGCTGGGAAAACTGAACTGCTACATCGTCAAAAAATGATACAAAATCCCTATCTGACACCATACACAAAATGTAACTCAATACAGACTAAAAACTTATTACTTATTTGAATGTAAACAATAAAACTCCTAGAAAAATATATTGGCTATGAACTCCTTTGCACCTGTACTGGCAATTTCTCTTTTTTTTTTTAAGAACTTACTCCAAAAGCAAAGGTAGTGAAAAGACAAATGACAGAATGGAGGCAAACATATGCAAATCACATAGCTAACAAGGAGCTTGTATCTAAAACACAACCACTACTACTCAATAAAAAGGCAAGCCAAATTTAAAGCATACAAAGATATGAATAATTTTTCAAAGAAAAACAATTTTCAAAGACACGCACACATTATTATTCACACATACAAAATTGCTCAACATCTCTAGTCACCGGGAAATGTAAATCAAAACCACAATGAAATAACAGTTCATAACCACTAATGTGATTACAGTCAAAAAGAGACATTAAGAAGTACAGATAAGGATGTAGAGAAACTAACATTCATGCACTGATGGTATAAATGTAAAATTCAAGCCGGACACAGTGGCTCGTGCCTGTAAGCTTCAGCCTATGAAGCAGCTGGGGCTAGGGATCGCAGTTCAAGTCCCGCCTGGGACACATAGTGAGACCTAGTTCCAAAAAAAAATATGGCTGGGCATGGTGGTGCGCACCTGTAATCCCAGCTACCTGGGAAGCTGAGGCTGGGGATTGCTTGAGTCTGTGGTACCCCAGGCAACGTAAGCCTGCAGGTGAAAATAGTGAGACCTAGTCTCAAAAAGAAAGAAAAGAGAAAAAAAAATGTAGAATGCCAGTGACTTTGGAAAAGTCTGATATTTTCTTAAATAGGTGGGGTTAGCATATGAGCCATCAATTCTATTAACTAGATATATATCCAAGAGAAATAAATGAATGCCTGCACACAAACTTGCACACAAATAGTCCTAAGACCAATGCAGATAATAGCTAAGTAGTGAAAACAACCCAAACATCAAAGAATACTTGGATCAAAAAAATACAGTTCATCCGTTTAATGAAGCAGTCAACAATAAAGAGAAATGAAATACTGACATACACTGTAATATGGATATCAAATTAAAGAAACTACCAAGTGAATAGTGAATATGCTACTAATGTAGGATGTGGGGGGGGGATGGGACAGGGTGGGAACAGTCGGGGGTGGGGGGTGAACCCCAGAGATCACAGAGATGTGAAATTCATATATAAATAATCAAAAAAAAAAAAAAAAAAGATGTACAGAACAGGCAGATCTGTAGAGATAAAAAGTAAAGGGTAAAGAGGGTGTATGCCCTGATGTCCATTTTGGGATAAGGAAAATTTTTTAAATTGATTGCGGTAGTGGATGCACCACTCTTATGAATAAACCACTGAGCTATAGTCACTATAACAGTGAATTGTATGGTATAAGATTTATACTGAAATAAAGGTGCTTAGAAACAGCCTTATGATAAATGCTATAATAAAATCATATGCCAGAGCAGGGGGAAAGTCTAAGGATAAGAAAAAGTTCCCTGAGAAATAACACTTAAGCTTAAATTTTTTAAAAGCTCTACGGTCTGAAAATGTGCCAAAGAGCAAACCTACGAAGAGATGTCAGATGAAATAAGAACTAAAGAGCTTGATGGAAAGAAGTAGAGGCAGATGCATAAAGAATGTTGAATGCTCAAACTACTTTTTTTCTTGCACTCAATGGCAAGTTTTTTAAAAAAAGTTTTAACCAAGGTAACAAATGATCCCTTTACATAATGTCTTTTACATAAATGTTTTTGACAGTTCCAGGGAGTGGAAGGAAGTAAGAATGGTGTAGAGGGCTCGGTTAGGAGACTACTAAGCTTATGTAAGAAAAATAAAATGGTAAGGACCCAAACTAATTCAAAAGCAACAAGTACAGAAAAGAGGGTTATGAGAGATAGTAATGAGTTAATGGATTAAAAAAAAAACTCAATGAATGAAAATTAGCAATGAGCTCAAATCACTGATGCTGATTTTGGAGTAACCAACACAAGCAGAAGCCAAAGGAAAGACTGGCAATTTGCAGAAAAACTTAAGAAAGGAGTTGAGGGAAAAGAGATGGATATTATGGGGTAGTTTTTCTCCATGCTGAAAGGTCCTTATGTAATCAATTCATAATAGCAATATCCATAATTAGTAATTCATATTAGGAAACTAGCCATAAAGGTTAATAACACTAAAGTATTAGACAAACAAATGTACAAGAAAAATATGAAACTGCCAAAAATAAAGAACTGAAACACAGAGCAAGGGGGAAGAGGAAGAAAACAGGGGAGGGGGAGTGCAAAAAGACTAAGATTGTTCAGGGGTGATAAGGTGATGGGAGAACCTCGGGGTAGACAATGATGTCTACACACACACACACACACACACACACACACACAGAGTGAGAGAGAGATATGTACAATCAATAAAACCAAAGCTAAAAAATAAAATATCAGACAGCTCTAAAAAAAAAAAATAAGGACGATAATTTCAGCCCTATCCATAGCCAGTGTTTACAGTTATAAACAGGCTGGGCCTGGTGGCGCATGCCTACAATCCAAACATTGGGAGGCAAGAGGCCAGGGACCACTTGAGTTCGCAGATTTGAGACTACCCCAGGCAACATAGCGAGATCTGGTCTTGAAAAAGCAGCCAGGTTTAGTGGCAGGCACCTGTAATCCCAGCTACCTGGGAGGCTGAGTCTACAGGATCGGGACTACCCGGGGCAACATAGCTAGACCTAGTCTCAAAAAAAAGAAAAGCTGGGCATGGTGGCGCATGCCTGTAAGTGGCAGCCTGCTGGGGCAGGAATCGCAGTTCGAGTCCCACCAAGGGCACGTAGAGAGACCTAGTTCCAAAAATATATAGCTGGGCGTGGTGGTGCACGCCTGTAATCCCAGCTACCTGGGAAGCTGAGGTTGGGGATTGCTTGAGTCTGTGGTACCCTGGGCAACGTGAGCCTGTGGTTCCATAAAAATAGCAAGACGTAGTCTCAAAAAAAAAAAAAAGAGACAATTACTTTCCCAAAATTTTGAATCCCACCTTGGTCAACAGAATGTGGCAGACATGACAATATACTAGTTCCAAGCATAGACATCTAGAGAATGCACACGTTTCTACTACCTCTTTAAAATCCTGCTACCATATGAACAAGCCCAGACTTGGGTGGTGAATTAGAGACTTGTGCCTTAGTGACCCATATGCAGCAGAGACCAATTCAAAGGTCAGAAATGTGAAAAGCCACCCTAGGTGTGAACAAATCACCAGCAAACGTTAGGTGAACCACAGATATATGAGTGATCTTGGTGGAACTCAACTCAGCTGACATGAGTCATATCTAGCCCAAATAATCAGAACCATCCTTACGATGCATAGATTCTCACATACTCTTTTAAACCAGTGAATGTTTTTTTGTTTGGCAGAGAGGGACAGGAAGAGATATCTAATATTTAGCACAATAAAATTCAAGGTAAGCGTAAGAATTGAAATTTAGTCAGGCATTTTGATCCCAAGCTCACCCTAATGACTATATTATATAACTTCCAGTTTCAGAGCAAACATCACATGCAATATTCCCTAGTATTTTCCATTTTCACCTTGTGAAAAAGAGAAAGGCATTTTGTTTTATTTTTAAATTAAATTTATAATAGCTCAAAATAGTAAATATAATTCTTGTTTAATTCTTTTGCCAAACAAACTCAAGAAGAAAATCAAACCTAGAATTAGGACTCAACTGCTAACAATCATCTGTCCAATACTAAGTCCATAATAATAAAGAAAAACTATATGTACTCTACGCACTTGTTTATTTCAATGTAAATATATATCACATAAAGCATTCTATTTGTTTTCATATAAAGTATTCTAATTCTCCAAGTACTGCAAAATATATCTATATAAATTTGTTGAAATTCAGTCTCATTCTTAACTGATTGCTTCATTTCCCAGTTCATCACCATGTCACATACGTCACCTACCTATCTCTACACACATTTGTGGATAAAGTTTTCTTTACTGATGGATCTGTTTCCAGCAAGAGATGTATAATGATTCTATCAAACTGGAAGCTGAGACTATTACCCAGCTACTTTGGGCTTTTCAGGATAATGAATCAACAAAGATGTTAGAGAACTGGCTGGGGTACCTAATCTTACTATCAAAGGGCACCTAAGTTGCTAACAACATGAGAGGCTAAGAAAAAGTACACCCAAAATAAATGTCACATAGAATTTCCATGTACTACAATTAAAAAATAAAATAATTAATAAAAGTCAATGGAAACAATCAGGCAGGACTGCTAAAGACCCCAGGACCTTAAGGAATGAAAGTTTGGGTCACCCTAGAAAGAAGAAACCATAGCCAGTGGATAGACTTGCCTAGAATGGAGGAAAGCAAGAATGACCAATAAAGCAATTACAGATAACAACTATAATCAATGACTAATTGCAGAAATGAAAGTTCTAATGAGTATTCTTTCTTAATTTGATATGAAAAATCTGTACATAGATTAAGTCATATAGTTTTTATCTACTTTTCTACAACCATCTAAAACTAGTTCATCTCATTTGCTATCTCAGGTTATTAAGTGACTAGATATTAAAAAGAAAATGTGACTTAGGTTTAAGAAAAATGAGCCAATTATGAAGGAGATTTTGTAGCCTTAAGAAAAGGGCTTGCACAGGATCAGTTGAACAAGGAATAGTTGCATTATAGTCAGTGAAAGCATTTTCACAACTGCCTTTTTGTAAACAAAATATGGCTGAAAGGTGTGCATAAACGCCATTGCAAGAGAAGGAAAAGTGATGACTTTTTGTATTGTCATCTTAGCTAAACTATAACTACATTTCTCCAAATTTTGTTCCCTGTATGGTATGTTTGCCTCAAAAAAAAAAAAACAAAAACAAAAACTAATGAGATTCAGAAAATGAGGGAGCAACATGTTTATTATGTCAACTTAAAGTCAGGTGCTACTGTCATACTCACATACTCATGGATCTTTGGCTCACTTTCACTGGCATGGGATTGCAGCAGATCCCATAGTTCCCCTACTTCCTGCCAGATCTCCTGTGCTTTTCCAAATAATAATTAAGGCAGGTTTGTGCGATGACCCATTAGTGAGATGCAACACACCTACTGCAGGTTGCCCACATCATCAAAGATGCAGGTGTAGAAGCCATGAAAAAACAATGAAGATTCAAGTTCAGGCTCATCGATCCAGCTTCAAGTTTCAAATCCTCCACTCCCAATTTTACCTTAGTTCCTCCCAGTTCTCCACTTTGCTATCTGTCTTTCCTGCCCAACTCAGACCACTTCAAACCCAGCAACACTTATAAGCATATAATCAGGTCTTACAATTGGTAAAAATCAACCACTGTAACAAATTCCTGACTACCACTCACAATAATTTTACTTCTCTAAATATTAATTGATAAAGGAGATGCTATTTAGACTTAGACTACTATAGAAAGGGCTAAATTTTTCCATGTCTCTACTACCTCATAATAACACTCAGCTGAAGAGGAAAAAAATCACATACTGGGGTAATCATGTACTTGACTTTTCTTGTCAGTAAAAATACTCAGGAAATACTAAAGAACATCAAGTTCTGAACATATTTACTTTTTAAAGGAGTAAGTTCTACCATTAAAACCTACCTTCTCAGAGTTATATTTACATTAAGATTAACAAACTAGTCACTGTCCAAGTTCCAGACAATAACTAAAAATCAAGACATTTTAATAAATATACTTAGACATTAGAGTTAACCTTAGACTTGTGCTAGAAGCATAAATTAATAAGTCTATTAGAAATATTTGTTCTATCTCCATAACCAAATCTGCCAGTTCCCTCCTGAACACATTTTACAAAAATGTGTTTAACTAAAATCAAAACCAAAACCTTATATTTTTGTAGGCTATTTCTAAAAGGACTAGAACAGAGTTAGTGCTACCTAACCATATAAACAGATGTCCAACAGTATTATCATGAACATGAATTTTTAAGACACCAGCAGCTGGTATACACATTTACATTTAGTACTTTTTCCACTAAGTAAATATACCAAGAGTAATAAAGGTAAAAGACAACTGAAAGATGACATTTTCTTCCAATATTACTTGGCCCCATGTGTCCCACTGCTATCTATAAGAGGTCTTTGCTAATAAAGGGGGAAAGAAATAACAGAAAATCATAATTATGGTGTTGCTTCTGCCAGTCTTTATAAACTTTCTTTATAGAGTAAATATTGAAGCAATAGTGAGTTTCTTATTCTAAAAACATATAATACTAAAACAAGATGTGTGGTAAGTCAGTACCTGTGTTTAAAGGTCCAGTTTGAAATGAAAGAATATGAGCTTGTTGAAGAGTTCTAAAAATGGTGGCACAGCTTTAGTTAACTCAGTAAACTAACTCTTCCACAGACAACAATTATAAGCTCTGGCTAAAACAACTTTTAAGAATAAAGCAATCAAGAGCAGGTAGAAAATACAGACCTGATCAGTGAATTAAAAGAACTATTCTGGAGATTCAAATTTATACAGCTTTTTCTCTGAAGAGATTCCTGGTCTGCAAAAGCAGCACATAGCCACTTGGAACTCAAGCAAAAAAATCTCAATTTTATTGGAGTTCCTGGAGACAGAGTAGCTGGAAACTTGATGGGGAAAGGGAGTGAAAGGAGTAAAAGGGTGTAAAGAAAGAACTAAACCACAGCAGGGAAAAACTAATATAAGCCCCTTCAAATTCTTCACTAATCCCTGAATTGCATGCTCAGAGAAGATACTAAACAGTCCAGCAGAAGAAAACAACTGGAAAATTAAAATAATTCAGTAGTCTGCAAAGTTTGAAGTTTGACTATGGTCAAGCTTAGAAAATAACTCACGCTTTCTATTGATCCATCTTAAAAAAAAGAACCAATTCACCACACAATCAAGATGATCAACCAGTAGTTTATACTCATGAGAAAACAGAATTTTAAGATGATATATCATCCACAATATACACCCTACAATTAAGATTTTCTAAACATGAAAAGGAAAGTATGACATAGTTTCATGGGTGGATAAAAAGTAGTTTTAAAAAAGAACATGAAATAAGATGAGAAAATTAATAAACAAGAGCTTTAGGTAGCTACTATAAAGTGTTCAAAGACTTAATGGAAAATATAGTTACAATAGGGAATCTTAGCAGATAATGCAAATTGCTTGGAAAAAAAAAAATCATCTTTAAACCACAAAGGGATTTCATGTTAACCAGCATAACCTCAACAAAAATATAATACAATTTTTTTAAAAACAGGATCAAAAGTAAGGCAGGTCTATCTTGCATTCTGAAAATAGAGCATTCTTATGAAACCTTTCACAAGTTGAAATGGCTAAAAGCAAAGAAGAAATTATCTTAAATTTATATATATTACAGTATTTTGTTTCCAAGCCCAAAAGCAACCCACCAAATCGTATGAAATAAAATGTATAGTGAAAGTAAGAATATGATAAATATACAGCCTGTATAATGTAGCTCCCAAAGGAATTTGGTAGCACCACTCTTGCTTCTTGAGGTGTACAATGCCTCTAGATCGACTTGCTACACAATAAAAGCTAAGTGGTATTTTTGCTTTTGAGGACATTATTTCATTGGAGAAAATAGATACCAGTGTAGGACTTTTATAATGGCAAAATGGACACTGCAAACTCTTGAATATGTCATATATATGTATATACACATGAAATATTGTCCAGTCAAGATAAAGGAAATTTTGCCATTTGTGACAACATGGATGAATCTTGAGGGCAATTATGTTAAGTGAAATCAATCTAACAAAAGACAAATGCTGTATGAGCTCACCCATAAGTAAAAAAAAACCGAAAAAGACAGACAAACTAATGGTTGCTAGGGTCTGGGGAATGGGTAGCGGAATAGAGAAAGTAATGGGGAGAGTTTGTCCAAGAATATAAACGTTCAGTTACAAGATGAATAATTCTGGACATCTAATGTACAATATGGTGACTATTTAACAGTACAGTATTATACATTTCAAAACTGTTAAATTAATTCTAATGTTCTCATCTCACACACACAAAACAGTGTTAACTGAGGAAATGGATGCAATAACAATTATCTTATGTGATAATAATTTCCTTATATACACCAAATCATCACCTGGTGCACCTTAAACTTAACGATTTTGTCACTATATCTCAATAAAGTTGGACTGAGTTGAAAACTGAGAGGGGGAAACAAGAAAAATGGGTTTAGTAGCATAATAGAAAAAGGACCAATGACCTTGAAGACAGAGCAGCAGAAATCACTCAATCTGAAGAACTGAGGGGAAGAGTGAAAAAAACAGATTCACAGATCTACATAGTACAATTTTAAGTAAAACAACAAGGAACTTCAGAAGAAAAACAGAAAATGCAGCATGTAAAGTATTTTTAAACTGTGCTTGAAATGTTACAAATTTGGTTTAAAATATCAACTTATAACACAAATCAGCTCAACAAACTCTAAGCAGAATACAACAAAAAAATCAAATTACTAAAATTTTAAAGACAAAATGAAGACAGAAGACAATAAAGAGATCTTTAAATTGATTAAAGAAAAATACTGTCAACCCACAATCTACAGCCAGCTAAAACAGCAGCCTTAAAAAATAAGAGTAAAATACATACATTCAAAAGAATGAAAGCTAAACGACTTTAACACAAAACTTGTACATTATGCAATGTAAAGTCCAATGCCCTCAAGAAGATAATAATTAGGGTAAGGTGGGGGAGCCAATTAGGGCAAGGAAACATACTTGAATAAAAACACATTATAAAGGTATATACAGGATCCTGTGAAGAGAAAGGACACCAAACAGCCTGAAAAAAAGAAAAATTACACATTTAGCCCATTTAGGTATAGAACTTTAGGTACTGGACAGCTAAATTAAGCAATATAGCAAAGAAATACACATATTAAAGGCCTAGAGACAAATAGTTAATACACTAGGTACCCAGAATCAGTTCAGTGTTTTTGGAGTTCAGAAAACTCATGAAGTAGTGAAAAGAAATGCTAGCAAAAGGAAATGCTTCACCCTGGTACTACTACTACCACTACTACTTCCAAAAACCACAGTGAGATACCATTTTCACCTATAATGCTGGCATAAATCCAAAACACCTGCTTATGCACTATGTTGGTACAGCTATAGGAAAGCAAGTATTCTCACATACACATTGCTAACTGACCTGTAAAGAGCAATTTTTTAAAAAATTTATCAGCCAAAAGTGCTATATTCTTTGGCCCAGTAACTTCACTTTTTAGTTTATCCTAAAGATAAATCCACATACTTTACACAATGATAAAAGCACAAGGTTGCTCAATGCAGCATTTCTGTAATACTAAAAACTGGAAACAATCTAACTGTCCATCAAAAGGCTAAATTAAGATACATAAATAAAAGATGAACACTCATAACAGAGGAGAGTGTATTATTACGTGGAAAAAGTAAAAGACAAAATGATTAGTTTCCAACATTAAAGCAAAATGTGGAAAAGGGACAAATGGGGAGAGGAAAGAATGAGGTAGGACAAATATATTTGTAGATGACTTTCAAAAATCCCAGAAGTATATATAAGAAATTAATAAACTTAGTAAACTAGTTAGAATAGGAATCTGGAAACTAGATATTGGGAAAGGGTATATTTGAACAAGAGACTATTTTATATATATATATATATATATATATATATATCTTTCTCTGGTTGCTTTTTAACTTTTGAATCATTATGTGGCTAAGATTTAAAAACAAACCAAAACCTTGAAAATAACTGCATCGTAATCAAGAGAATTAGTAACTCATTTGATACAAGAATTAAGAGATGAAGGACCAATCACAATGGCTGCTAGATTTGTCTCTAGTCATTCCTTACAATTGATGGTAAAGGCAAAGAAGGGGAGGTTCAGTTTTGGACACAACTGGAAATGTTTTCAGTAGCACAGAAGAAACGGAAAATGGAATTTGAGAGAGCGTGGGGGAATATTAACAGAAAGTAGCCTTGGAGAGGAAAATATTTATATGAGCCTAATTTATCTAGTTATTACCTAGTCTACAAATCCAGCTAACCCAGAGGGGGATATATGGCAACTAACTCAAAGTGAAAATACATAGCAATATCATATCCTTTTCTCACAGATATCAGGCTCCCCTTTAAATGTATATTTAATACATTTTGATAATCTCCCATGATCACAACAAATTGGAAACATCAAAAAAGAGGGGGGTAATGGCTACTACAATGATAACCTGACAACAGCATCGGTGAAAAATGGCAATAATGTAATTACACCTATGTAAAAGGCAGACACAGCATTCTTTAATTGCTCTTCATGGGAACCAAAATTATTAGTTTTCTCATCTAAGAATTTCCCAAAATAATATCTCCAAATTTTTTATGTATAGTTCCTGCATTCTCAGTCTAAATTATTCAATCTCCTTTTATTATATCTCTAATTTCAAATATTTTATGTCTTGTTGAACTAACTATATTTGCTTTCCAATTATTTTATACCAATCTCTTTCCTCCTATATGAATATACTTCTCTTAACTGAAGCATTTTTTTTTTTTTTAGTTTTTTTTTTTTTTGTATCTCTGAGCACAATTTTTTACATGGTATATAGCATGCAAATATCCATTCAACACATGATTTTCCATCTTTGTTGTCTTTAAAAGTGATGTACATGGACTTTGCCAAATAGCTTTCCAGCACTCAATTATGACAGTTTTTTATTGAGTAAGTACTCATTTTGGACACAGGTAAGCATCTGGGCTGGCTTATTCCAAAAACTAGTAAGAAATGGTATGATGAGAATAACAGCTAAAAGATTTGGAGCTTTTTTGTGGGGGACTAAAATATCCTAAAATCAAGTGTGGGGTAACTGCACAAACCTGTGAATACACTAGAAAACAACTTTACAATTTCAATGGGTGCATTATATGACATGTGGATTGTATTTCAATAAAACTGTTTTTCTAAGATGAAATATTTGCTATGATCTCAACTTTACAGCTTAAAAACCAGTGATCTGAAAGATTAGGTAATATATTCATGTCACAGCCTATGATGGAGAAAGGATAAAACCCAAATAATCTTCAGTCCAAATCTATATGCTTAATCACTATGTTCCCCTGCCAACTTTAAGAAGGGACTTCACTCCTAAAGCTAGTATCACAGGTTTAAATATGCTCCTACTGATCTCAAGTCTTAAAAGCTAGCAACCTTTCAAATTCCAACTAGGACAACAAAGTCTTGACCTAAAGTTATACCAAAAAGGCAGGGGAGAAAGAAAGTCAAAAGCTGAAAATAAAAGTAACAAAGATAGGAAGAAAGAATTCACAAACCACATTCATTCTGAGTGTAAGTCTACATGAAACATTACTGCTGCTCAATAGAAATCATTAAAGTTGGCAGGCAGGACTAACTCAGCTGAGCTGGGACTAAGGGCAGGTTTCCTGGACTAGTTTCTACCTAGATCAAAGTTTTTTAAATCTGGTATTACTTACAATTTGATTTGTGCTAGATAACTTTTTGTTGTCAAGAGTTACCTACATACATACTGCAGAATATTCAGCACCTCTCCCGGAATTTCCCCCTCCCCCAGATGTGACAACCAAAGTATCTACAAGCCCCTCCCTCTCACCTCTTTGCTCCTGTCTTGAACTATCTCTAGACAATGTCAAATGTGAGGGACAGGGCTATCTAAAATCACTCCCATTTGAAATTACTAAGGTTAATGATGAAAAAGAATATTTGATGTTAATGAATATGTATAACTGGAAAAGAGACCTTTTTTTTAAAAAAAAAGCTTTATTGAGGTATCTTTGATATTATAAAAACTATATATACTTGAGGTACACAACTTGATATTTTAATATATGTGTATGGACTGTGAAAAGAGCACCACAATCAAGCTAATTAATGTCACCGCTACACTGCTGTGGGGGGAAGGGGAGATAAAAGTCTTTTAAACAAACCAGCTCCCCAGTCTACTAAAGTAACTCATTTCAGAAATAAAAATGTGAAGCTGGGGGCCAGGCATGGTGGCGCGTGCTTGTAAGCAGCAGCCTAGGGAGCCGCTGCCAGAACCAGGGATCATGGTTTGAGTTCCGCCAGGGGCAACTTAGCATAGCGAGACTTAGTTCCAAAAAAAAAAAGCTGGCCATGGTGGCACACGCCTGTAATCCCAGCTACCTGGGGAAGCTGAGGCTGGGGATTGCTTGAGTCTGTGGTACCCTGAGCAACATAAGCCTGCAGTTCCACTGGCAAAAATAGTGAGACCTAGAATCTAAATATATAAACAAACAAACAAATAAAGTGAAGCTGGTGGTGGGGACAGAATGTAGGGATTAAATAAGGTCAATGTCGATAAACAAGCCAACACCCCAGGTTTCTGTTTAATTCAGAGTGTAAGGCCTTCAACACTAGCAGAAAGCATTATCAACTCTAGAAAAGTACTACTAACAAATCAGGAAATCGATCTAAAGGATGACAGAAGTGAGAAATGCTCTCCTTGGTAGGTTTGAAGGAAAATCAGTTTTCCTCATAAGAATTAGAATCCTTCATCTCAGAGGAACTGGGATACCAAAGCCAAATGCTACTCCTTGCCCAGGAAGAGAGACAAACCAAATAACAATACAAGAATGAAATGACAGCTGGGGCAAGAGGGGAGCATGGTAAGAGAATAAGCATACAGGTGGTGGAGCTGACCCTATACAAAACTTATTTGCCCTGACTCAAATCTTCTTTGCTACTTTTAGATATCTTGTATTAACAACAAATCAAGGGCTTTAAATACCTTCCTCCTCACCCCTGATTGTATACAAAGTTCAGTACTGCAGCCTCTCTATTCAGGGCACAGCTTACCCTCAAGGTGTCACATATTCCAAAATCTTACTCCTCTGCTCAAGTTTAACCTTCTCCAGGCCTTTTTAGAAGGAAATAAGAAATCGGAAGGGTAGTGTCACAGCAAATTAAATTACTGAATATAAATAATGTGCTGCAAATAACCTCCATCCAACAAGCTTACTGAAAGGGTTCGCCTTTACTCATAACAGAAATGCAAATCCAAAACAATCGAGTCTCATTATTTCAAACAGACAAAAAGTTTAGTTCAATGAGTCCAAAGTTGGTCAACAAGTAGAAGGCATACTCATAAATGCTGATTAGCATAAGTTGTTACAACCTAAATAGTATTCAAAGGAATCAGAATTACCACATACAGTCATACAATTATTTTTGAAATTATGTTGATCTATATGTGCTAACACAAAAAGCACACTGTGACATTAACTGGGTAAAAAAAGTAAACTACGGTTTAAAAGAAAGTAAACAGACATACAAGAGCATTTTGTATAAATTCTCCTAGAAAGTAAATTCTCCCAAACTAAAGGACAAGAAATAGGCAAAACTAACAAACTGACCACAGAAATGAAACATTCAGCAAAAGGAGGGTCAGGGAAGGGACAAAAAGGGGGATGTAGGGGGATGGGGATATCACACACACAAGGGTATATGTGACAAGGTCACCGGCAATATGGCAGCAGAAGAAATGTAGAGACTATAACGATGTAAGGGGGAAATATTAAACAAAACAAAAATATCCCAATTAAAAAAGAATAGAACCTAAGAAATGGTCAAGATAAAACAACAATCAATGAAACCAAAACACTAAATAAATTTTAATATTAAATACTAAAAAAATCAAAATGGAAAAATGTTTTGTAAAAGTAAAAAGCTCTCTGGAAATTTAGTAGCAGTTACCTTTTAGTGGAAAGCAAAAAGTCACTCTGACAGGCATGGTGGCGCATGCCTGTAAGTGGCAGCCTAGGAAGCTGGGGCCAGGGGTCGCGGTTCAAGTCCCGCCTGGGGCACATAGCAAGACCTAGTCCCAAAAAAATAGCTAGGTGTGATGGCCTGTGCCTGTAATCCCAGCTACCTGGGAAGCTGAGGCTGGGGACTGCTTGAATCTGTGGTACCACAGGCAATATAAGTCTGTAGTTCCACAGGCAAAAATAGCGAGACCTAGCCTCAAAAAAAAGTCATTTTATTTTACTTTTCTCTATTAAAAATTTTGACATATAAATGTGTAACTTTTAATCTAAAATACATGATTATTTAAATTACCCTATTCCTCCAACCTTAACCTGTAGTCAGTCTCTCACAACCAATGTTCTACCAGCACAACTCTCCATCATGTCCCAATAACTAAAGGCTAACTGAAATTGCCTGATGAAATTTCAGCTAGTATGGTATATATTTTGGATACATATTTTAAGTAATTATTTGAGTCTTTAAAATCATTTCTTCTTTAAAACTACCTCAGAGATGAAAGAAGGGAAAAGGGGGATCTCTACACTGCTCAAAGAACCACAAACTACTGTTTCCTTTTTGGTCCAAAACTCCATGTCGTAGAAAGAGATGACAATTGTGATTACAAATATCCTGTCCTATTAGTTTTATAAGTACTCTTGGCTAATTTCTTTCTAACACATGAAGAGCAACCTCAACTGTGACATAGAAGGGTGGGAGCTCTGACCCTTCAATTATAGAATCAATTAACAGCAGGGATCCTGCTGTTTTTTCTCAACTCTAGTCACTTTGGTGCATGTAGCCTAAACCACTACTCTGCAGGGGCAGAATCAGCCTCCTGTTTACTGCATCATCCCTGGTACTGTACACATCCCTGTACTGATACAGAAACTTTGTAATTTGTATATTTTAACTGAATCAGGTCTGAGTACTCTCTGTCAAAGAGACAGGTTAGTGAAGTACTTTTAAGTCTTTCTTGGCCCTTGACAGATCCCTCAAAAGAGTGTCTTACTTTAATCAGCCTTTCCTTCACCTCCCTTAGTTAACTGTTATGTTTTACACATTAAACCAAAATTTTCGCCGGGCACAGTGGCATGTGCCTGTAAGCGACAGCTTATGGAGTTGCACCTGGATCCTAAAAAAACAGCTGGGAGTGGTGATGCGCGCCTGTAATCCTAGCTACCTGGAAAGTTGAGACTGGGGATTGCTTGAGTCCATGGTACCATGGGCAACGTGAGCCTGTGGTTCCACCGGCAAAATAGCGAGACCTAGTCTCAAAAAAAAAAAAAAAAAAAAAAATTTTCCCTCCTAAGTACTGCTGTTTAAGCTTAGTCATTAGCATATTAGTCCAAACTAAATTTTACTCATTTGAACTTAACCTTTACAATTTTCTTATTGTATGATCACCCTTCCAACTGAAACAACTAATATACTCTCAGAGCAATTGCTTACCTTAGTTTTAATAGAAGTATTTTTGGAATTTTTTTATATTCCCTAACAGTAATACTCAAACCAAAACAATTTTCTACAAGTCCCTTTGTAACTGGAAGTGACAAATGATTAGATAGCAAAGAGCTTAAAACACACATTCATACACAGTTTATGACAAAATAAAGTTCAATACTAACTTTTCCAGATATTTGTGCCAGCCCACAAATTCACAAAGAATAAATAAATGTCATATCAAATTATGTTACACATGAAATGCAAGGAGGTGCTTTCAGGAGATATAGGTTATCTTTTGAGACAACTTAAGTGAACTGATTCCTGAATAAAAACTATTAAAACCAGACTGTGAAATAGATGACTAACATTGGTTGAATGAATGAAAAGGGAGAAATGAGTGGAAAATAATATGCTACCTGGCAATAAATTTAAATATTGCTTAAGCACTAAATAAAACAAAACACACCATGGGGAAGCTTTTAAATTTCCAAGATAACTAATTTCACCAATTCCATAAATCAATCAAGACATGCCCCAATTCTACCAGATGAATATGACTGTAACTTTGAATAAATTAATTAAACTACCATCTGAACCTAATTTCTCACGTATAAGGTGACTTGGAGATCATGTATACGTTTCTTTGTAGTCTACCAACACTAACAAAAGAAACAAATTTATTCTTTTATATTACATAGGTGGTAATCTAAGCTTAGGTGTCATCTAAGCCAAATCAGTGAGCTATCTACTTGGTTCTAGGCAACACATGATCAAAAAAGTAGCACTGAAAAAGCCAAAGGGTAATACTAATTCTCCAAAACTGAGAAGCAAAAACAAAAAACAAAAGACTTTCCAAAACAGTCCTCACAAAGCTCTGGCTATATATTCTACCACCTCATTCTTCAATATGTCAGGCCCTTTCTTTTTTATTTCAGGCTTAAGAAATTATTGTTACCCTTTTTTACTATTAAAGGCACAGAACAACTTTAAAGCAAGTTCAAAAATTAAAACTTGTATCCAACAGTAAACAGAGTAAAAGTCATGTCAAATTAAGCTTAGCATAAAACATCTCAACACAAATCACTATTCACATTCCCCCTCTAAATCTTGGGAAGACAGACACCACTAACCAGGAATAATGCAACAGGAAGAGTACAAAAGCTGCTGTAAAAACAAAGTTAGTCCAAGGCGAATCAACCTCAACAAAAGAGCAGCAAACAAGAAAGGGCACAACTTTTGCTGTTGTTGTTGTTTTTTCTTTTAAGGGCCAATACAAATACTATCTTGTCATTTATAATAGCCAATTAAGAGGACTTTCTAGGCTATCAACAAAAAGGCACCCAAAAAATTTTTTTTCAACAATAAAGAATGTCTAGTGTATCTTTTCCATATAAACTTGCATTCCAAAGAATGTTTTGATTCAGGATGTGTATTTATACTGTAGTTTTTGAAAATAAATTTGTTAACAAGTTCCGTGTTGAAACTTTCTCTTACATAGTCACCACTGTAAACTTTAAGTTTTCTGCTACCACTAGATGATACAAGAAAAACTGTTCCAAAAACTGACCTACACACACCATAGGAATATTAACTTTTTGTACCAAAAAACACTAACATATCGGATTTCTGCACTGCATAGATAAGTGTCCTGCTAGTCCTTAATTTGCTTAATATCATCTTTGCGTTCTTAACTATTTTACTTGACTACTAGATGAGCTAATTCATAGAAAATGCTCCAAGTTGAAACTTTAGATGTCTCCACTGAGGACAATGCTTATATTGTCACTCAAGTTTTAAACAATAGAGATTTATCTACAGCTCACTTGATATAAAAACATAAAGGTTGTTGGGAAGACAGCAGACGACTCCCAACTGAAAACCGCAGACCAACCTTCCACATTGAAGGTTGCAGCCAAAGTTCCCGAAAACTTCAACAGAGTAGGGTCGCTCAAAACAGCACTGCGCATCCGTCATTTCATAATTTTTTTTTAAAAAATGAGAAGAGCGTCCACCGTAAAATAAAGAGTTTCCTTTATCACATGAGTTAGGATGCTTAAAACTAGTCGGTGGGCATCGTTCTTTGAAACCTTCCCCGGAGCCCACACTGTCCGCGCAAAAAGCAAGGCAGAAGCATGCAATTCCGCAACAGAGATGAGACGCTGCCTTTCTGTGTTCAGATCCATTCCCTCGAGCAACTGGACCGCTGCTCGGTCGGAGCAGTGAACATCCGTGCCAAAGGCACGTTTGGTGCAGCAGCAGCAGCACCAAACGCGATTTTCTCCCCTAACCGAAAACTTTCCAAGCGCCACTACTACGGGAGCACAGAAACCTGAGCTATTTACAACTGCACACCATTTTCATTGTCGTCCCAACTCCGGCAGGAAAGCCAGACCCCAGCGGTCGCCTGGGAGGAGTCGCTTCAGCCAGTGCTGGGCTCTTCCTCCACGGGGCGCGCAGGTTCCCCTCACGCCAGCTCCCAGGGGCGCGGGGAGCGCGCTTTCTCTCCCGCGACGGGCAACTAACAGTGCAAGAATGTCACTCCGTCGGCCCGTTTTCCTCGCCCGGGGCGCAGGCTGGGTGGCGCTGGCGAAGCGCGCGGGGACCGGCGGCGAGAGCAAGGGCGCCCGCGGCCCGCACAGCGCCCGGGGCTCAGCCCGGCCCCGCGCTCCCCGCCCCTCGCCCGGAAGGGGGGAAACCCGCCAGCGGGAGGATTCAACAGGAGCACCGCGCCGCCCGCCTGCCGCCCGGGAAACAGCCGCCGGCCGGCCGGGGCGCGGGGGGAGGGGCGGCGGCGGCACGGCGCGGGCGGCCGGGCTGCCAGGCACCGACCCCCGCCCGCGCGCAAGGTCACCGCCCGCCGCCCGCCGCCCCCGCCGCGGGCGCCCTGGCCGGGGCCAGGGCGGCAAGTTTAATTTCCAGAGGCTCCGGCACAGCCCGCGGCGTGGAGGGAGCGCGCCGGCCGCGGGGCCCTCCCCACCCCCACCGCGCAGTCCGACCCACGCCCCCGGCCCGCGCCCCACTATTTTGGGCCCGGGCCGCCGCCAGGCAGCCGGCGGCTGCAGCCCCTGATGCCGGGAGGGGAGTCTCGGCTGGCAAGCAGGCGGTGCTCGAGCCCCGCCACAGATACAGCCGCGGTGGCGCCCACTGAAAAATGGAGCACCGCAAGTCGAGAGGAGACACGTTTTCTTTCCGTTAACTGAATTCTTTCCTACCTCCGGGTGACCGACTCGCTACTCCTCTCACTCCGCTGCTCTCCGGGATCCGCCGCCGCCGCCGCATCCAATCGCCTCCTCCCCCCCCTCCCCTTCCGCAGCCAGCCCGGCCGTTCCTCCTCCTCTCCGCTTCAAAATGGCGCCAAGCGCTCTTCGGCGGCTGCTCCAATCGAACCGCCGCGGACAGCACCCGGGGGCAGGCAGAGCCCGGCGTGGGTGCGCAGCGCCCCCTGCCGATCTGACAGTCCTGCGCGCGCCCCCAGGCCCGCCAGGTCTTTCTCTGCCCCGCCCCCTTCGCGCGCGCGCCCGAGGCCGCCCCGCCCCGCCCCGGTGCGCGCGCGCGCGCGCAACCACCCGGGCGCGCCGCCGCTGAAGCCTCGGCGGCGGGGAGATCGACAGCTGTCAGTGCTTTGCTCTGCCTCGTCGGTTTTCTTGACTTCTGTTGAAAAGCACTTGAATTGTTCTCTCTCTCTCTCTAAGTCTTTAGAAAAGAGCTGGGCAATTAAAAACCCTGAAATTGAGAACGGGTGTTTCTATGTAATAAAATTAGTATTAACTACTTGGCTTTTTGGTAACTCATGTGAAAATGCCATGAAACAGTTTCTTTGATACTGTGTTTTACGTCTTTAATCCCAAAGTTTTTCCAATATGAGGAATTTTTCCGGCGGCAGGTGGTGTAAAGGATACAGTAATTTAAACTGGAACAAAGCATTCCATTCCAGATATTTTGTTATCACAATTGTCTTTACAGGGAAGAGAGATCTGCTGAAGACCACAAGGATCCCTTCCAAAAGGCAGGTTTCTAGACCCTTTCTCCTACAGGAGTGCAATTCCTCTTCCTTGCAGGTTTGAAGGAAAATAAAAAGATTCCATCCATGTAGAAGAGGAAATCTTAAAGGCCTTAAGCGTTAATTTCAAGCCAAAAAAGTTATGCTACAGCAAATTAACTTACAGAAACCAAATTTGTTTCGTTTAAAACATTGTAATCTGAAATTGGTGTTGAGCAAAATTAACCTCTGTATTTTGAGCAACCAAATGTGGGGTCAGGTTAAATATGGACAGATCTCTATATATTTTCTCTCATTTTTGCTGTGAACTTAAAACTGATTTAACAAAAAATAAAGTCCAAAGAATTACTAAGTTCTAATTCATCAGGAACACTATAATTGAATGTGGTATATAACTCGAAATATTTAAGAACTACTCAAAAATCATTTTTGAAGGCTGTGAGAAACTGAACATGATACAAAAATGCGGCTTTTATACAGACTAAGAGAATTGTCTTTGATTATAAAGAACAATTCCAGACCCTACCTGTACTAGGTTTTTATTGCTACTGTAACAAATATCACATATTTAGTGGCTACAGACAATTCAAATCTGTCTTACAGTGCTGCAGTTCAGAAGACTGTCACTGGTTTCACTATGCTAAAATCATAATACTGACTCAGTTGTGTTCCTTTCTGGAAGCTCTAGGAAAATCCATTTTCTTGCCTTTTCCATCTTCTGGATGACCACATCCTTAGTTCATGTCCCCTTCCTCCTTCAGAGTCAGTATCATAGTATCTGACTGGTTCCATTGCACAATCCTTTCTCTGATTCCCTTCTGCCTCCTTCATTCACTTTTAACTACCCTTCTAATTATACTGTCCACCAGGATAATTTGAGATAGTCCCCCTACTTTAAGGTCAAATTATTAGCAACCTCAGTTTGATCTGCCACTTTAATTCCCTTTTGCCATTAACCTAACATGCTCACAGATTCTGGGAATTAAGACACATATATTTGGGGAACAACTATTCTACCTACTACAATGGCTCATGTTTGGGTTATTTGGACTTTTTTTAGTAGAGGCTGAAGCTGAGGCTAAGGGGAGTAGGTAGTTGACATAGCTAATACAGACAGTCCTAAATATGTCTCCATCACCCCTAGTACATTTTGAATACAGCCTCATATTACAGCATGGCTTCTGAAATCTTTGTCATCCCAAAGCTGAAAACAAAACAGTATAAACTTAACAATCCTTCTTCCCCTATCTGTGGAAGACTCAAACTACAGAATGTCTGTGGGGGGTGTGTTGCAGAGTATGCTGAAAATTTTTTTCTTGAGGTTCTAGAATTTCAATTTTACACCATATGATAAAAAAAAAGTTCAGGTTAAAAAGAAAATAGAATGGTGTATGAATATAGGCCTCTAGAAATATAGCATTTAGGGTATATTTTTACTGAAATCAATATATCAGACTCATTTTCAAACTGAAAGTAAGTTGAGTGCATGTATTTATAAGAGTCTCATTATGAGTATATAAAAAGAAAAAACCAATGGAGAGAATTTCTGAAATGCCACATCTGATGAGTACAAGCATACCACATTTTACATTTATCATTTCATACAGAAAGCAGCAAAATGCTTAACATACATAGTAGAGCATATTGGACAGGTAGTAATGAATGAGACAAGACACTATCTAGATATAGGCTGTTACTTATTTGGTGTAATTTAGGCACCTTTCAGTGCCTAATATTTTCAGAAAGAAAAATATGACCCCGTGAGGCTTGCAACTGTACTGAAATTCCCATTAGACTCATTCTTTGGGTTAAGGCTTTGGATATTCAGAAAACTTGTTTGAATGTGACTGTGTTATATGAAAAAGCAACCAACTAGGCCCCCAGTATCTATAAATAGACACAAAGTTAAGTAGAAATTAATTTTGTAATATGTTAGGCATCCAGCAATCAGGTGAAGAATTGACCAGTTTTCTTCAAACTCCTGAAGTCAGACTTCTATTCACAACATTGCCATGAAGAAAAGATGACATAGAGACTATTACACCTCTACCAAATTCTGCCTGGAATTCCTCCTATCATGGTTAATTCTCTGCATTAAACTCTTTGCCCACCTTGTGACGCAAATATCCCTAGAAAGATGCCACAGTCATCTGAGTCTGAGAGCAGGGGTTCTCAACTAGAATGGAAGAATCCCAAAATGACCCTGAAGAGAGCCTGAAACTTCTTGTACCTGTCCCCAGGCACTTATTCCAGTTTTACATTAACAGAAATTAGTTTTCCTCTCTCTGAAGAAAAGCATATAAAATTCTTTTCAGGTTGGCTGAAAAGAAACATGGGGATATCTAACAGGAAAAGACTTAGAAAGGAAAAGATGCCAACAGGAAAATTAGGGGGAGAGGGTCAGAGATTACCTTTGCCAAACTCAAATACAGTCTAACACAGTAGCTTGCAAAGCATAAGTCAAATCATTTCCCTTCTCATTTTCTTTTTCTTTTATTTTTTCTTTTTTTGTTTTTGTTTTTTTGGGGAACTAGGTCTCGCTATTTTTGCCCGGGGAACCACAGGCTCACGTTGCCCAGGGTACCACAGACTCAAGCAGTCTCTAGCCTCAGTTTCTTGGGTAGCTGGAATTACAGGTGTGCGCCACCATGCTCAGCTACTTTTTTGGGACTAGGTCTCGCTACATGTCCCCCGGGGGACTCGTACCGCAATCCCTGGCCCTGGCCGCAACTTCCTAGCCTGCCGCTTACAGGCATGCGCCACCATGCCCAGCCTCATTTTCTTTTTAAACAATGTTTTACTGATTTTATCTTTTTAAGTACATTAATTCCTTAAAGAATCCAGGACCAACTCTTTGCATATCTAATAACTAATGGCATCTGGATTGCCTATAGAGAAATTTTTGACTTTTTTCTCTGAATCTTTGGGAAATATATATTATATATATACGCTTGTCATCAAAAATCATTTGGATAAATACACAGCTTTGTAGAATCTTCTTGGTTCCCCTGGCATTAAGTAGCATACGTCACCATTGTGATTAAGATGACTGAGAACTCCTGAGTGCATTAGGAAGAACAGCCAAGGCCAAGACCTTTCATTCTAATCCATATTCAGCACTTCATATTGTGTGCAATGGATGGAACTGTCCTAGGTTAATGGAGGAAATTATATTTATTTACACTGAAAGGTATGTTGTCCAATAGAAATATATACAAACCATGTATGCTATTTTAAATCTCTTTCTCCCCCATCCCTGACAATTTTAACTCTTTCAATTTGAAAAAAATAAAAATAAACCAGTAAATTTAATTTTAATATTTTACATAATGCAGTATATCCAAAATGTTGTCATTTCCACATATAGTCAATATAAGAATGCATTGAGATATTTTACTTTCTTTTGTTTGTATTGTGAATTTTGCACATAAAGCACATCTCAGCTGACACTAGCCATATTTCAAGAGCTTATTCAATAAGCATATGTGAGTAGTGGTTTCCTATCATGAACAACAAAACAAGCTGGGCATGGTGGCACGTGCCTGTAAACAGTAGCCTAGGAACCCATGGCAGAGACAAGGGATCATGGTTTGAGTCCTACCCGGGACAACGTAGTGAGACCTAGTTCCAAAAAGTAGCTGGGCATGGTGGCGAGTGCCTGTAATCCCAGCTACCTGGGAAGCTGAGGCTGGGGATTGCTTGAGTCCATGGTACCCCTGGCAACGTGAGCCTGCGGTTCCCCGGGCAAAAACAGCGAGACTTAGTCTCAAAAAATAAATAAAAATAAAAAAAAAAACAAAACTAATTTACCTAGAATCAAAATGATGCTTAAATAATTTTTAACAAATCACCAACATTGTTTCAACATGTATTCATTGCAATTGCTGGGGTTGTTAAAAATTATGCTAATATCAGTTGCAAAACATGCATTTAAATCTATATGTATAAATATAAATGTATTGTGTACATATTTGTATATTATATGTAGGTAGTACTTAATATTTGCATATGGCTCTAGTGGACTTTTATTAAATTGCTGTTATCTTTTAAATTTATTGTCAGTTTACCAATTATGTTCAAAAGATTCCACAAAGAATGAGAATTTTAGAGTTCATGATCATCTCTTAATTCTCTCATGTGACATAAAGAAACTGAACCCAAATAACTAAGTTATTTGTCCAGGGGAAAACAAACAAGGAAAATGTTTTTTTGTAGATCATAATCTTCCAATTAATTTTATTTTATTATTATATTTTTTAGGGGAGAAGAGAACAGGCAGATTCATTGAAATACACTGCTATGGGGAGGGGGGTAAGAAATACACTAAGGGAAACAGCAGGAAAGACATGTGAGGTCTGCTGCCTTCCAATTAGTTTTTAAAAGAAACTTTAAAATCTGATTCCATTTCCCAAATATGCTTAAATCTTTTTATAAATTAAGTCCCAATTTAAGTTGCAAGCAAATACTATGATTTTGTAAAATACTGACTGATTTGTGAGAAGACAAAATTAGAATCTTAATATAGGGAATAGTTGTCTCAATATGTTCACTCAAATTTGTTATATCTGTATATTTATATATAACATCAAATTTGTTATATTTATAGGTGTAACATATATATAGATGTTACATCTATATATTTCTGACAAACTTTAATGTTTATTGTGATTAACAAAAATACATCCCATCTCAAACTATTTCTAAAGTACAGATCAGTAATGTTAACTGTCATGCATTGCTAAGAAACAGCTCTTCAGATATCATCAGAACTGAGATGCATACTCTTCAAACGCTACCACTTTCCTTTTCCCCTGCCGCGGTCCCTAGTACCCACCATTTTGTTTCTATTAATTTACATGCTTTAGATACCTTACATAAGTGGAATCGCACACTATTTGTCTTTCCATGACTGACTTATTTCACTTAACACAGTGATAGATTTTATTGTTTCAGAGATCCAAATTTAGATGACCAAGAGACTCTTAAATATAACATCACACCTTCTGTTACCATTAAAGCGAGTCTGTATTTAGGAAAAAGTTAACCGCAACTTCAGGAAAAAATTAAAAAATGATAAGACAAGGAGACTTGAAACATGTTGAAACATGTTACTTGAAACATGTTGAAAATGGTTCAGGAGAGTCAACACTGTAGCTCTGAATATTTTTTCAAGGCATTATTTCAATACAATATATTTTATAAACATTATACCTGAAATAAATATTTTATTTTGTACAGTCAACACAATTAGCAGTCCAGATTAAGATAGGCAAAAACACCAAATTGATTTTTCAATCTCATGTTTCTATTCTAGGCAAATGATCTGTTTTTTTATGTACGGGGCAATAGCCTACTCTATGTACAACCAGTTTACATCACATTTCATTACAGGTAAATTAACTGGACTCTTAATACTTATTCTTCATAGATTTGAAAAAAAAGCATCCTTTGTTTTGACATAGGAATTCAATTTCTTCTGGCTGAACTGTTGAAAATGAAGTGTAGCCAGCAGCCAGCAGGTGGAGCTGTTGAAAAATGTCAGTTACTTTTAAAAGCTTTTTTTTTCTTTTTAGTTTGTTGAAATAAACCCAGTTTAAAAAGATACTTTAATTTTTTGATATGTAAATTTGACATACACATTATGTAGAAATCTGGAAATGTACTTAAAATTAGAGAGGACAAAGTTAATGTTTCGGTGTATATAAAATCTCCAGAATATATTAATTCATTTATTTTGCAAATTGCAATACCTTACAACATAATTTTAATATATGTCACATATATTTATAGTATCTTCTCTATTTAAAATATAAGATACACTTGTATCTAAATCTCCAAAGATAATATACAGATAGTATAAATGTACAGGACAGGCAAGGATCCCTCAAAATGCCCCCTGGTTGTAGCTTGAATGGGATCTTGTATGTTCCCTGCTGTTCTAGGACACTAACTCTTTCATTGGTGAATGGTAGATAAGGTTTACTTAGGGGCTGGAGTGGGAAAGGAGGAAGGAAAGTAATCAAGGGGCAAGGGAAGCAACAATATAACAGCAACTGAACTATCAATTCTAGAAACATCTGAAAGAATATACAAGGATACATAAAATTATTGGACTCCTGGAAGGGGTTCTGGCTTTATTGGCAACAGTGGTGAAAGAAAAAATGTTTCACTATATTCCCTGTGATACCCTGATTAAGTATTTAACATTCAAAATATTTTAATGAAAACCACATCACTTTAAGGTAAACACACATTTATATCATTTTAAGGAACTATTACTATTCTGTTTTTTGCCAAAATTCATTTAATGATCAATTATTGTTGAACATTTTAATAATGTATCATTTTAAAGTATGCATAAACTAGTATCATAATATATTTTTAAAGTGAAACCACTTTGTGTCAGAGATTGCTAGTACTGGAGATTGCTTATTTGGAAATGTGGCAAATGAGAGGAAAGAATTCATATTATATGGAACCCTACCTGTCCTATAAAAACTGCACCAGTGTATAGTCAAGATTTTCTCTGTGCCCTGAAGTGGTCTACCCAACAAATAAAGAAGGAATGATAGAATTAGGATATCATTGCTTTTAAAAACCATAATGAAAACAGGTCCAATAATGAATATAAATATGTGCTAACATCACATAGAGACAATCAAACTTTAGATGTTCCCTGATAGAAGAACACAGGAGTGTAGTAGCAGCAGCAGTAGTAGTGCCACAAAAATTTAACTTAAATTTGAGACCTAGGAGCATCCTGCTGAGGGGAAATACTAAGGCACCATAGAAACACTTTTTCAAGGAATGGGTGGTCAGTACAGACAGCAGGAATCATGGAAGAGAAGGACGTAGCACTTTTTAAGTTTTACATTATGTATGTTCTCTCTCTTTGAACTTCTTAGGTAATAAAATGTCCTATTTTTCATTTCTTCCAATGAATAATATATTCACTTAATATATATGTATATATTTAACATTTAGCATCTATTATTATTTGCAAGGCAATGTCCTGATTGTTAGAGATACAACAGCAAACAAGACAGACTGGGGGTGGGGATAACTAAAAAAAAATCAATAAAGTAATTCCGAGATTAAAAACCAAAATAATGCACATTGTAATCTGTACAATGAGAAGACTAAAGGACATATTGTGGTTGAGAACAACAAGGAAACATACTATGAACAGAAAAATCAGGAAAGCTATTTATGAAGAGACAATTTCAGCAATGACTGGAGGATAAATACTGGTGGGTAAACTTGATATTTCGGGATGTGGAATGAGAGAAAGAAACTGGGGGAGCCTAGTTCCAATTTGAATCAAGCTATTTGGATTTGGTCAGGACTGGCTATAGAATTTTATGGTTGTGGAATAAAATAAAAATGCAT
>PVHY01017638.1:0-30958 GCA_004024945.1 Uropsilus gracilis
ACTGGGTCTCGCTATTTTTGCCCGTGGAACCTCAGGCTCTCATTGCCCGGGGTACCACAGACTCAAGCAATCCCCAGCCTCAGCTTCCCAGGTAGCTGGGATTACAGGCGCATGCCACTACACCCAGCTATTTTTTTGGAACTAGGTCTCGCTATGGACCCCAGGCGGAACTCGAACCACGATCCCTAGCCCCGGCTGCTTCATAGGCTGAAGCTTACAGGCACGAGCCACTGTGCCTGGCCGGAGGCCTTTTGTGACTTTACACAACTTTCTAAAAACACTCCCCACTCTAACTACTTCTGTAAGAGGAGACGTCTTTCTGTAAGAGGTGGACATCACAGTGCTTCTGTGAGTTCCAACTCTACAGACACTACCCCCCTCCACCCCACCCTACCCCCAACCTCTGCTCCTCTGGATGCTTTAGAGAATTCAGAATGGTCTCTGGTCTTTGCTCAGTCTTTGTCTTTGAACTTTCTGACAGTTTTCTCCCCCAAATTTCTCAGGGAGTGGTGCCTGAAGCTGCAGGTCTTAGAGCCTCACTCTAGAGGGTTCAACCACATGGCCAACCTTGTGGGCCTGGAGCCAGGTTCAAATCCTGCCTTGGATATGGCCTGCTAGCTGTGTGACCTTGGTGCATCAATTCCCAGGCCAGACCTCAGTCTCTTCATCTCTGAGATGTAATGGTATCTGATAACAGTGCCTGATGAGACCAGCCAGTGTTGCTGGTGTTGCCGCTGCCACCACTGCCATCATGGTTACCAGGGAGGGCTGGGGATTTGGAATCACGTGAATGGGATTGTGTTCCCAGCCATGCCGCTCCCTGGTGGTGCAGTTGCAGGAATCCGCTCCTCTCTGAGACTTCATTTCCTAATCTCTAACTGGAGGCAGAGAAGTGTTGCTTCCTGGTCACTGGGCGAATAGATTGTGAGGCTGGGCAGAAACATGGCAGGTGAACTGGAAAGGGATGTGCCTGGAAAGAGGTGACGAGTCTGAAGTCAGCTTCCAGTGGTTCCACACAAGTTGGTTTTGCTGGCCTTCTGAGGGTGGCTTCTTTATGAAAGGCCATGTAGAAGACACTCTCTTATGCCCAACTTTGTCCAGGCTTGGCCTCTGAACGTGGCTGCTTCTACATGTTGCTGTTCCTGAAAGGCAGGGTATCCTCATGGTTAGTGAGGGGTCACTTGGGCCTGCTTTCCAGTCTGAGGTCCACCACTTGGTGGTCAGGGAACTTGGAGCAAGTGTCCCTGGAACCTCAGTTTTTCTTTCTGCAAAATGGGGGTAATAATCATACCCACCTCTCAGGATTGACAGAGTAATTTTTCCCGGCAGCCTTGTGTAGTTTCCAGTGTGCGGGCACACCTCATTTTATCATGCTTGGTTTTATTGCACTCTGCAGATATTGCAGTTTTTACAAATTGAAGGGTGGTGGCCACCCTGCCTGGAGCAAGTCTGTTGGTACTGTTTTCCCAAAGCACGTGCTTGCTTCCTGTCTGTGTCATATTTAATGAAGGTGCCAACAATTAGATATGATGCTGTTGCTCTGCCTCGCAACAGTCGAGTGTGACCATAACTTCTATGCACTGGGAGACCAGAAAATTTGTATGGCTAGCCTTATTGCGATACTTGTTTTATCGTGCTGGTCTGGAACTGAACCCACAACAGCTCTGAGGTGTGCCTCTGCAGCCTTTTGCCTTCCTGATTCAGTTGATTCCTAGTCTTCTTTCCTTTTTTTAAAGAGACTAGGTCTCACTATGTTGCCTGGGGTAGTCCCGAACCCCTGGACTCAAGTGATTCCCTAGCCTCAGCCTCCCAGGTAGCTGGGATACAGGCGTGCGCCACAATGCCCAGCTATTTTTTGAGACTAGGTCTCACTGTGTTGGCCTCAGGTAGTCTCGAACCTGCGGACTCAAACGATTCCTAGCCTTAGCCTCCAAAGGCTGGGATTACAGGTGTGCACCACCGCGCCCGGCTTCTTTTCTTCTTTCTAACGTGACTGTAAATAGAATTGTGTTCAGAATTTCCTCCCTGGGCTGCTTGTTCTTGTGCGGAAACATCTCTGGATCAGACCCTTGGCAGTCAGGCTTAGAAGCCCTGTTTTCACAATGTATCTCAGTGACTGAGGACCTGAGTGAGAAAACTTGGTTGTGGAGGTAGGACAAGGTGGGTGGGCCCAGAAAGGCCTGGTCAGTGGTCTTGTAGAGGGGACAACAAGGGTGCTCTCCAGGGCTGTCCCACTGGTCTCCAACCTGGTTTCCTTAAGGCCTCTGGATCTCTAGTCCTCTTCCCCCTCTCAGTGTAGTCTTAACCCTGCTCCTGGGAGAGCCCTCTTTCCCTCAGAAGACAGCCCATGATGGGCCGGGCTTGGCAGAGGTAGGCAGGTAATCAGCAGGTTGTCTGTGCTGATAAGACAGAACGCACAGACCTGAGAGGGCAGCCGCACCCTCTGCTAAACAGCATAAATGTGGGTTTGTGTCGGGTCACAGACAGGCCCAGCTACCTGCACTCCTGGAGCAGAGGCAGGTCTGAGGACCGTCTGCACCAGCCCACGACTCAGTTTCTCTGACTGATGAGGAGCTGGGTGTGGTGAGAGGATGGGGTTGACCTCCATGCAGGCCTGTGGGCCATCACAGCAGCCTGCTGGGAGTCTGCTTCCTTAAGTTATTGTTTTTTTTTATATTTTGTAGGTACAATTTCTTTCTTTTTTTTTTTTTTCCCACATCATTATCTACCCCAGTGTTCTCCCACTGATATTGGGTGTAAACGGGGCAAAAGCCGCTACCTAATAAATTATAGGTCCGCTTCATGTGCATAGCAGTTGCTACTTAAATGCAGTTTAAACAACAGGGTTTATTTACAAGGAAATTAACCAGGAAAATGAAAAAGCCCTCACAGCCACAAGTGGCCAGTTATCTTACCCTAATCACCATTTAGTCCAGAAGTCCTAAACACATGTTTAAGATGGTGCCCCTTTGCCCCTCCAAACCTCAGAGGTAGGCACTTTTGCAGTTTAGTTTTCCTCTGGTGTCTTCTCTTCGCTTCTTCTTCTCTCTCCAGTGTTCCGTGTTGCTTCGCTTCTCCAAGGTGCTTTAAACTTTTTTCACAATTACTGATGCACAAATCAGCTTTCCAAATCCCTGGCCATATCTAGGTACCAGCTTTCCAGGCCACCTTGCTGCGGCACCACACTCTCCACACTGGCTACTCTTCTGCTGGCCACCATGGCTCCTTACCACTTTCATTTATTTATTTTTTAAAATAATTTTATTTGTCTCATTTGCGCATTAATTGATCCCCTGATATATGGCCCTCCCTCCTCCCCTCTTCATATCCCCCCTCCAGTCACTCCAACTCCCATCTTTCTGTGATTTGTTGATGTGCAGTTGATGTTTAGTTGTTCGTTGTTTGGCCCGTTGGTCTCTTCCAGTATCTGGTAAATGTTCTTACCCTGGGTGAGGACCTGAGTTCCTGTGCCCTGTTGGTCTATGCTGCTTAATTTCTAAGAATAACTTTGAGGGAGGAAGCCCGTCCCTGCTCATCTGGAACCTCTTGCAGGCCAGGTGTGTAGCGTTGCTCTCTAGGTTCCTTTTTTGTGACATTTTCTGCTGTGAAATTCACAGTCTCTTGACTTGTGTGGTTGCTGGGATTCGTGCCTCCTTGTTCATGCTGGCTGCCTCCTCCGTTCTGGTGTGTGTCCTGTGGTGCTGCTTTTAAGCCTTTCAGTTCTGGCTTCTGGTGTTGGCCATTCTGGAGTTGCTCATCTCTTGGCCATTGGCGTTAGAGGGGTTCTGTGGTGGGGACAGACTCCAGTAGGAGGTTTGTCCATCTCTTCTTCACTCTTGTGGTTAGAGTTTTGTTGCAGGACTACAGCCCCTTCTCTGGTTTTCTTTCCCAGACGGGAGAAGAAGGCACTTCCCTCACCTTGGTGTATCTCTGGATCAGGGGCTTGTTTCATTAACCCCTAGAACACTGTAGGCAAAGCTCTTTGCTGTGTCACTTATGTGATTAATCTTACAGTCATGTCTCGTGGGTCTGATCTTGCTCAGTTTGGGTCTTACCCAGGTGACGATCATGACCAGGGCCTTTGTTTTTCTTTTCTCCTGTGACCAGTCAGTAGATTGTTGGTTTTCTCTTTTCCAGTGATATCTGCTAGAAGTGGGAGTGACAAGAGGGGGGACCACCCCCCTGCCCCTGGACACGAAGGGGCTAATGGCCGCCCTCCCTCTCCCTGGACTCCGTGGGATGCTCACCCTGGGCCCCTAGTGGCTGCTGCCAAGGGGAATAGGTGGGAGCCTCATCCGTGCACGGGCCTGTGGCAGGTGCTCCTTGTCACTTTTAGCTTACTTTTTAGGGTGTTTTCCCTGGGCAGGCCACGTGGGCCTATTCTTTCAGTCCGCCATTCTTATCTCCTTCCTCTTTTTTTCCTCCTTCCTTTTATCTGCCTTATAGCGCATCTCGCTTCTTTTCAGTAGGGTCTTTCTGTCAAACTCCACCCACCGAGACTATTCAGCACCCGTTCAATTTTCACTACATCATTACCTCCGTATTACCACCACTGTATCCCCTGTGAACCATTGTCTTAATCTTTTGTGCCCCTTCCGCCCCTGATTCCTCCCTCCCCCTCTTGTTCTCTGTGCTTCAATTCTGCTGAAAGTTAGTTTCAGGTTTTTGTTGTCTGTCTATCCCTCATATAAGTGAGATCATCCAATATTTCTTTTTTTTCTTCTGGCTTATTTCTGCCAGCATGATTCCTTTCAGCTCCATCCATGTCGCTGCGAATTACATAAGTTTTTCTTTTTTGATTGGTAAATAATATTCCATTGTGTACATACACCGGAGCTTTCTGTACCAGCCATCTGTTTGGGGGCATGTGGGTTGTTTCCGTATCCTGGCTATTGTAAATAGCGCTGAGCCTGCTCCTTTTGAAACTGGGTGCAAAGCGGCACCCAGACAAGCAGGGAGAGAAACTGCTATTTAAACGGGCCACACTCTCTGTGTTCCTCCACCGCGCACACTATCAAAAGACTAATCAGACAACAATAACCAGGTTTGTTTACAAACAAGGAGAACACCAAGGGTCATTGAGACTATGAGTGTCCAGTTATTTTACCCCAGTACCGTCCTAAAACACTTCCAAGATGGCGTCTTCCAGCCACACCAAACCTGAAGCAGGAATTTACACAAAGCCCAGTTTCCCAGCAAGCTGTCCTCTCATCAGAGCTCCAAATTTCAGCTTCTAAACCAAAGGCCCATATTTAGGTTTCTGGTACTTTTTCCTCTTCCCCAGGGTGGCCAAATCCCTGGCTGCTGATCTTCCTGCCTACCACCCATCCCAGGGCCACATCCTGTAACAGCTCTCGGGGCCGAAGCCCATGGCGGCATGCCTCGCCACTCAGCTTTTTTTGCAGCGTTTCTCCTCTCCTGCCAGACTCCACCTCGGGTTGCAAGGGGCAGAAGCCACCAACCAGCAAGCCACAGGGGAAAAAAGCCTTTTAAAATACAGTTTCTGCCAGTCACGTTCCCTTAGGTCCGTCCACCCGCGCGGAGCAGCTGCCAAACAAATGCAGTTTAAGAAGGAATTTTATTAACAAGGGAAATTAACCAGGAAAACGAAAAGTCCTCAAAGTCACAAGTGGCCAGTTATCTGACCCCAGTCACCGTTTTCAGTCCCAAAGCTCTCAAAGACACATGTCCAAGATGGTGCCTCTTCGCCCCTCCAAAACGGAGGCAGGCACTCTGCAAATATCCAGTCCCTCTCCCACGTCTTCTCTTTGCTTCTCTCTCCGGTGTTCCTTGCTCCTCCGCTTCTCCAAGGCACTTCAGATTTCTTCCACAATTGCTGATGCACAAATCAGCTTTCCAAATCCCTGGCCACCTCCAGGTTCCAGCTCACTATGCTGCCTGGCTGCGGGGCCATGCTTTCCACAGCAGCTACTCTTCTGCCGGTCACCAGGGCTCCTTGCCACCTCCAGCTCACTCTTCCAGGGGGCTTACCCTGGCCAGGCCACATGGGCCTGTTCTCTCAGTCCGCCATTCTCGTCTCCTTCCTTTCCTTTTCTTTTCCCTATTCTTACTCCTTCCTTTTATCTGCCTTTTAGCGCTTCTCATTTCTTCTCACGGGGTCTTTTAGACTCCACCTACCAGGGTATTTTGGCGCCAGTAGAATTTTTAATACATTACTACCACGTATCACATCCATAGTTCTTTCCTTACTTGCCCTCTATATCATCCGGGCAATTGCTCATTACTGGTGCCCCTTCCCAGGTGTGCCATTCATCAGCACCCATTTACACTCTGGCCTGGCTGTGCACCTGGGTGTGCGCACTGCCCCTTCTCTGTCACCTCAAATGTTTATTGAGTACATACTATGTGCTGGTTACCTGTTGGGGCTGCGGTCTAAGGGGTGGGGCCATCTCTAAGCCTGGGGCTCGCAACCAAGTCTATGGTAGAATGTGGGTCTTTCTAGACTCTGCCTCCTAAGCAGGGGCTGGCGGGACACATGCATGGAGCTGGGGCTGTGGCGGTGAGTCCTGCTGCTGTGGCACTTAGCCTGCTGCAAGGAGGAGTCTGTGGAGAAACTTCAGCTGCCGTGGGAAAGCTGGGACTGACCCTGTGGCAGTGTTGGGCAGGCCTGTCCCTGCTGACACATGCTGGGCGACTGGGTGCTGGACATCGGCGACAGAGAGGGGTCCTTTCTCAATTTGTCACCCACACCCTCCAATCTACCCCACTTTGTGGCCATGTTTTGTGGGGGAGCCCCTCAGATTCCAGACAGAGCCTAGGAGTACCCAGAGTTCTGACTGTGATGCAAGATTGTGATGCAAGAAGGCAGCAGGAGACTGGGATACAGGCAGTGGTGGTGGTGGTGGGGGCAACCTGAACCCCCAAGTAAATACTGGGGAACCCCATATTCACTGCATCGGGGCCTGAGGGGGCCACGCTGTCATTAGGGACAAGCAAGATGACCACTTATTCATCCCAGTGCTGAGAAGCAGCCTGTTGGGGACACTGGGTCAGTACAAGTGGGTCTTTTGGGGATGATTTTTGTGTGAAGCATGTAGTGTGGGTGATTCCAGATTCCAGTAGACTCACCTACTGGGATAGTAGTTCACCTACTAGACTCCGTCTTCGGGAGGGGTGGGGGGGGCACAGGAGGAGCGCATATTGCTTGAGACTGAAGAATTCCTGAGAAACATGAAGACTTTGTATAATGTAACTGTACAGTCCATCGCATTAGCAGTTTCGTGTTTTGGATTTTCCGTTGACTAAGATGTTACTGGACCTTGATCCACAGGACAGGAGTCTGTGTTCACCACAATGTAATGTGCCATCCCCTCGGGTCAGGTCCTTGGGCTTCCCACATCTCAGGACTAAGGGCTTGGGCAGGCGCCTTAGGCAAGCTGTCCCTCACTGCCCTCTGGGCTCCAAGGAGCAGTGCCCAAAGGGGCTCTGGTAGCATCCAGTGGAAGATGGAGGTAGTTTCAGAGGTAACCTTCTCAGGCCCAACCCTTAGGCCTCTTGCTTTTCCACCAGCGGGTTGGGCCTCCCAGCTGCTCCTAGGCCTCATGTCTAGAAGATACTCTCTAAGTTCAAACAAACAGCGCTGGTGTCATGGCCCACGTCCTCCCTGACCCGCTCAGAGAAGCAGAGGCCTCCTCCAGCCCCAGACTGAGCTCAGAGGCTGGGCTGCCCACAGACTGTGGACAACATGGCGAGGGGAGAGAGCAGGAAGGGGTCCACCATGTAAAGTGGGGTGATTTCATGCATGCACCTGAAAATTCCAATGCCTGGCCTCCCTGAAAGGTCACAAGTTTGCAGACACTGGACCTGCGGCCCCTGGCCCCAGCCACCTTCTGCAGGGAGTGTGTGTAGGTTGCCTCCTTCAGGTGGATCCTGGGCGCCGGTCCCATTCTCTCCTGCCCCAGACCTGTCTCGCCTGACTGGGCCTCGAAGTGCTTACTTATTATTTAGTCATGAGAATCTGGTCCCTTGTGGCCAGGTTGGGTAAACTGCAGCTCCTGAGTGACCTGACTCTGACTGCACAGAATGTTCCAGAAAAACCCCAAATGGGCTCCGATGAATGCCTGTACAAGTTTTTGTCTGCATCTTGGGCTCTCCCCTGAGCAAGGTCCCTGGGAGTGGTGGGCTCCAGGGTTTAGGCTGGTGGCCGTGTGCTCACCGGCCTCCTGATTCCTTTGCTTTCAGCAGGGCGGCTGCTGCTCTCCTTCCAGGCAGACTGGGAACTCAAGTGGTCACAGCCCCACGTGTTTTCCAGTCACTGGCATACCTGCCTCCACAGGCACTCGCCTGGAGCCACTGGACAGGGGAAACTGTAGGTGCTTGGCAAGGACCAGTTCAGTTTTGTGGAGCCTGGAGTTTATGCAACCAGGGGAACCCTTTAGAAATAAGAGTATCAAATGACATATACAAAAATGGGCCTAGGTCCTGGCAGGGGCCTGTGCAAGGCTGACATCCCAAGTCTCCCATGAGCTGGTGTGGCCTGTGGCCTGGCGGGCTGCAGGGGTCACCTCCGTTGCGCTTGCTCTGCACACCTGGGATCCCAGGCTGGCCAGCCTGGAGGTGTGTGAGGGCACTGTCAGAAATGGGTGGCCTCTTCCCATGGGAGTCCTGGGTGTGGACAAGAGACCTGAGTGGGGCCTGGAGGGGAGGACCCGGCTCACTGCGACCCTGGCTTTGTGCTGGCAGGTGGAGAACCTGAAGGAGAAGCTCATTAGCCAAGCCCAGGAGGTGAACCGACTCCGGTCAGAGCTGGTGAGCAGCAGCGCCATCCTGAGGACATGAGTGGAGGAGGGGGCAGGCATCCCCAGGCAGACTGGCCCTTCCAGAACAGGGTAGCCAGCCTCCGGCTCCCCCATCCGCATGTCCAGCCCAAGCAGGGGCTACATCCTGATCAAGCCCACTGTCCTGCCTCAGAAACTCTCCCAAAATACCTTTCACCACTCACTGGGGCCTCAGAGGTCGTGTGACCGCCCCACCCCCCACGGGGAGGGAGGCTCATTCTCATTTGCTGACGTAAAATGGGAGTGTGAACTCTGTGTATAAATATGACTTCTTGTTACTTTCACACTCAGGAAATAGAAGGAAAGGGGTGGGGGGCAGCAGGGAGCACAGGTCCTGGTTCCCACCCTCTGGCACTTGCTCTCTCTTGGGCTTTCTCGCTGGCTCGCTCTCTCCCTCTCTCCCTTGCCTTCTCTCTCTCCTCTCTCTCTCTCTCTCTCTCTCTCTCTCTCTCTCTCTCTCTCTCTCTCTCTCTCTCTCGGGCTCCTCTTTTCTCGTGCTTGCCTTTTTCTGCCTCTGTCTCTCTCCCCACCTCTTCCCCCTGCACCCCTGGGCCTCCTCTGCCTCCTTTCTTCCGCCCCACCCGGCTCCAACACATGCTCCCCCTGGGCCCCTGCTCTCTGCAGGGAGGCACCGACTTGGAGAAGCACCGAGACCTGCTGATGGTGGAGAATGAGCGACTGAGGCAGGAGATGAGGCGCTGCGAGGCTGAGCTGCAGGAGCTGCGGGCCAAGCCGGGGGCGGCCTGCGCCACAGGCTGCGAGCACAGCCAGGTGAGCACAGGCCCAGAGGGGTCCTGGGGGGCTCCCCTACCAGCGGGAGCCTGGTTTCTCACCCCTGCCGGCCTGCCTCTCCCTTGGCCTGTCCGCCTGCCTCACGCTGGCCCGGTGCCCCCGACTGTGTGCAGGAGAGCGCCCAGCTCCGAGACAAGCTGTCGCAGCTGCAGCTGGAGGTGGCGGAGAACAAAGGCATGCTGTCCGAGCTGAACCTGGAGGTGCAGCAGAAGACCGACCGGCTGGCTGAGGTGGAGCTGAGGCTCAAGGACTGTCTGGCCGAGAAGGCCCAGGAGGAGGAGAGGCTCAGCCGGCGCCTGCGTGACAGCCACGAGACCATCGCCAGCTTGCGGGCCCAGTCGCCGCCCGTCAAGGTGAGCCCCGGGCAGGTGGCAGAGAGCCGGGCCCTGTGTGTGTGCTGGAGCTCTGGGCCCAGGTAGGAGGCGATTGCCTGGGGAGTCAGTAGGTGTGAGTGGCTGCAGGAAGCCAACCAGGCCAAGGCCAGCTGCATAGAAGGCATCCTGCAACTGCTGCCTGCGGTACCCACCTGGAGCCGGGTTTCCTTGGGTTCTGCCCTCACCTTTGCCCTACCGTGCATTCTGTGCTCTGGCCCAGGCTGCTGGGGCGCTTAGTAGGTGCGTTAAGATGAGAAGCTCCAAGGGCTGGGCATGGTGGCTCGTGCCTGTAAGCTTCAGCCTATGAAGCAGCCAGGGCTAGGGATCGCAGTTCGAGTCCCACCTGGGGCCCGTAGCGAGACCTAGTTCCAAAAAAATGCAGCTGGGTGTGGTGGCGTGCGCCTGTAATCCCAGCTACGTGGGAAGCTGAGGCTGGGGATTGCTTGAGTCTGTGGTACCCTGGGCAACAGGAGCCTGCAGTTTCACGGGCAAAAATAGCGAGACCTAGTCTCAAAAAAAAAAAAAAAGATGAGAAGATCCAGAGCCAGGTGTGTTGGTATGCACCTGTTGTCCAAGCACTGGGAGGCAAGAGGCCTGGGATCACTTGAGTTTGCGGGTTCGATACTACATAGTGAAAACGGGCAACACAGCGAAACCTGGTCTCAAAAAAGCAGCCGGGCGCAGTGGTGGCACCCATGACCCCAGCTACCTGGAAGGCTGAGGCTGGGGATCACTTGAGTCTGGGTTCCCCCGGGCAACATAGCGAGACCTATGATGAGAAGATCCAGGAGCCACTCTGCAGAGTGGGAACCTGGTGGCTCCTCAGGAGCTCCTGGCGGAGTCCCCGTGGGGTCCTGAGTGAGGTCGAGGCGGCCACCCCGCGGCCAACCCCAGGCACCTTTGTCTCTCTTGCCTCGCAGTATGTCATCAAGACGGTGGAGGTGGAGTCGTCCAAGACCAAGCAGGCCCTGAGTGAGTCCCAGGCCCGGAACCAGCACCTGCAAGAGCAGGTGGCCATGCAGAGGCAGGTGCTGAAGGAGATGGAGCAACAGCTGCAGAGCTCACACCAGCTGACCGCGCAGCTCCGGGCGCAGGTGCGGGCCTCGTGGGGGCGTGTGTGGCTGTTGGGGAGCGTGTGTGTGCCGGGCCTGGAGGCCAGAGCGGGGCCTTGGCTACAGAGCAGTGGCCGGGTACTCGGGATCCCATTGGTTATGTGACCCAGGGCAGGTTTCGGCTCCGTCTCCGCTTCCTCATTGGTGAAGTGATCTGGTCACAGAGCCCACGTCACGATGGGGCTCGGGCAGAGTCGCAAGAGACTCTGCACAGAGCTTGGCACACGGGCTCTTGGAAAGCAGCATTGAGCCCCGCTCTGCTAGGGTGTGCTGGTGACCTGTGTGGCTGGGGGCCAGGCTGGGGTGGGGCAATGCAGGCAAGTAGCCGGGGCACAGAGCTCTAGGGGAGGAGGCACCTCACCCCCGCCTGTTTGTGTGCACGTGTGCATGGGGTGGGGACGGGCTGCTCTCCCACACCTCTTCCCCTGCCCCCCGAGCCCCGGGTACTGAGCCTCTGGCCCTGGCTGGCAGATCGCCATGTATGAGTCCGAGCTGGAGCGGGCACACGGGCAGATGCTGGAGGAGATGCAGTCCCTGGAGGAGGACAAGAACCGGGCCATCGAAGAGGCCTTTGCCAGAGCCCAGGTGGAGATGAAGGCCGTGCACGAGAACCTGGCAGGTGAGCTGGCTGGCCGGCTGGGCCGTCCCCTGCCGCTGCTCACCCCATCCACCTCACACCAGCCCTGTCCTCCCAGGGGTCCGGACCAACCTGCTGACTCTGCAGCCCGCGCTGCGGACCCTCACCAACGACTACAACGGGCTCAAGCGGCAGGTGCGAGGTTTCCCGCTGCTGCTGCAGGAGGCCCTGAAGACCGTCAAGGCCGAGGTGCGTGCAGGCTGTGGGCCCGGGGCTGGGAGTCCAGAGAGCAGCACACACGGGGCTCCTTCTCCAGATGGCAGCCCTCCCCCCAGTGCTACCACCTTCAGACCCTGCTTGCAAACAGACTGGTCAGGGGCAGGTGTTTGGGGAGTTTCCTCATGACTCTTTCAGCCAGACCCGTTACCTGATCCTCAGCATCTCCAGCGAACATGCTACCGACTTCTTACGCCGTCTGCTGTGGTTAGTTTAATTTTTTCAAGCCGCAGCTTGTACAGTATGAGAAAAGCCAACATCTCTTAAGAGCCTCCTACATGCTGAGTCTTTTATAGCTGTTGGCTTGAATCTGTAGGGTAGGAACACTAATATATTTTGGGAGTAGAAAATAGTTTCCCTTTGGAAAACAATGCAAAATCCATGCCTGGATTTTGCAGAAGGGCATCAGATGAAAAGAGGAGGCCTCTGCCACTCCATCCTGCTCTCCAAAGGCAGCCTGTCCCCCAGCACTGTCCCCTCCCCCAGCTTGTTCTGAGCATGAGGGAACCTGTTGATCTGCATGTACATGTGTGCTTCCCTTTTACCAGATCAGCTCCTGTAGAGGCACGAGTTAGAGGGTGTCATCCCCATTTTACAGATGAGAAAACCGAGGCTCAAAGCCATTGAACCACTTGTCTGGTTTTCCCCAGCTCCTCAGGGTAAAGCTGGGAATCGAGTCCAGCCAGTTGATGTTGTCAAGGACTGCAGAGTGAGGACTGAGTCTCAGCACTTTGCGTAATAAGCAGGGCAACCTTGAATTATCGGTGTAGCCTGTCTGGGGTGCAGTTTCTTCCCTCTTAAAGTGGGCCTGCTAGCAGTACCCCTCAGAGGGGGACTGGGAAACTATGATGTGTGACGGCACACACCCAGCACTCAGCCTGGGGGCAGGCCACGGGCAGGTGAGGCCGGGCGCCACCCCAGCAGCTGTGCCTCCCTGGGCAGATCGGCCAGGCCATCGAGGAGGTCAACAGCAGCAACCAGGAGCTGCTCCGCAAGTACCGCCGGGAGCTGCAGCTGCGCAAGAAGTGCCACAATGAGCTGGTGCGGCTGAAAGGTGACTGCAGGGGGTCTGGGGGGGTGCCTGCTGTCGGGGTCCCTGTCCTGGCTGGAAGGTGATTTTGCTCTTTCCCACGGCTCCTGCCACTGCTCCTGGAAGCAGATTGGAAAACTTGAGTTACCACCGCCTCCTGTAGACGAGGAGGAGGCGGCACAAGGAGGTCAGGGTGCTTGTCAAGACTGCATGGCTAGGAAGTGGCCCTCCTGGGTTTGGACTCTGATCGTCTACCCTGAAGCCTTTGGCAGGCTCCCCCAACCCTGGGTGACTGTGGTGTGTGGTGCTGAAGCACTGGACGCTGGGTGCAGGAAGGCCACTTGTGCTGACCAGGGGCCTGGTCAAGCTTGAGACTGTACCTGACGCAAAGATCTAGAGAGCACCTACTCTGTACCAGGCGCTGCTTCAGACACTGAGATGTGGCCATGGGCCCCGCAGCTGCAACCTTGCCTGTAATATACCCACTACAGCTGGGAGAGCGGATGATGGCCCAATGCTGTCCCTGTTGCTAGGGCTGGGGAAGGGCTCAGAGAGGCCCTCCCTGGGTGTCTAGCAGCTGGGGGTTGTAGGGGCTGCTTCCTGGACCTGGACTGTGGGTCAAAGTAGACAGGTGATGTGGGAAGGTGGGGCTCGCCACCATGTGCTGGCTGTGGTGCCTCAAACCAAAGGGCTCAAAACAAGGGAGTGGTATGGTCAGGACTGTGCCTCCACCCCCTACTGCACCCCCAGGGCTACCCTGGTGCCTCTGCCCATGTGCTCCCTGTCATCCATCTGTCTGGTTCTGTCAGCCCATCTGATTCTCAAGCTCTGTACTGGCATTCACAGTGCCTTCCGGGATGATAGAACAGGTCTCCTAGCTCACTGGGACCCAAGGCCTTCCCTCATTATGTAGATGAGGAAACGAAGTAAAGTCCAGAAATGTAGAGAGAGAGCATTCCATTGGTGTCCCACCCCAGCTGGGTTCCTGAGCGCCACAACCGATGCTTCTTCCTTGTCTCCAAGGTGAAGTTCTCATTCTCCATTAGTTTGCTCGTGAGGAACTGTAGGATACAATAATTCATACTATAGTGTGAATGACTGATAGCAGCTTTGTGGGACACCCTACAGAGGTGGGATGTGGGGAAGAGGGGGTTGCTTATGACCTAGCTATATCTTTCTCTCCTCCCCACCTGGATCCAGGCAACATTAGGGTAATTGCTCGTGTCCGACCAGTCACTAAAGAGGATGGGGAAGGACCTGAGGCGACCAATGCTGTGACCTTCGATCCTGATGATGACTCCATCATCCATTTGTTGCACAAAGGAAAGCCTGTATCCTTTGAGCTGGACAAGGTCTTCTCCCCAAGAGCCTCACAGCAGGACGTGAGTGGCATTGGAAGGGGTTGGGACAGAGAACAGTGGAGGGATGGAGAGGTACACTCACAGGGAGAGGTGCAGCTGGTAGGGCAGAAAAAAGTGTGAGAAGAGGGTGGGGAAGGATGGAGAAGCCTAGGGCACAGGGTCCCTCTTTCCCCTCTGGAAGAAAGAAAAGGGTTGGAAGCCAAGACAAATGGGAGAGAGCCTATAACCACTGTCTCCTCCCACCTTAAGGCGCCACCCACTCTCAGCCCCCACCCACCACCAGCCACACCCACACGACTCCTCCCACCCTGGTGAGGGTGCCCTACTCAGGTCCCTTCCACCCACGCACCCCCCCATCCACATGATCCTGCCAGCCTTGATGCCCCTACAGGCTGGAGCCCCTCCAGGATTAGTCCTCTGTGTCTTCCCGGGGCCTCCCCCGCTGCCCTCGGCCCCCAGTGTAGGGCCCTCAGCCTGTGAACTTCTTAGCTTAGCATCTGCACTTCTCTCATCTCTGCCAGGGCTCTGTCTTGCCAATGCTCTCCCGTCTCCATGCCTCGTTTCACCTTCACCTCTCTCCTCTGTCCTCTGGCAGGCAGGTCAGAGGGGGTGCCAGGCACACACTGGTTCTGCCTTCATTAGCGGCATCCTCCTTGAGGGCGAGGGAAGCTGGGGGAGAACTGGGACCCGGGGCTGGTGCCTCTGGGCAGTAAGCTCCATCCTCCAGTATTTCAGGTTGCCGCTGACCTCCAGCGTATGTGACATTAGTCATGAATTCTTCACAGCTAGTGGTGGCTAGTGCACCAGTATGCTGCGTTGGAATGTGGTTGGGGAGCTCTGGTGGGGTCCTGGCAGCCCCTCACCCTTTATCCCATGTGCCCCCCACCTGCAGGTATTCCAGGAGGTGCAGGCACTGATCACCTCCTGCATCGATGGTTTCAACGTCTGCATCTTCGCCTATGGCCAGACGGGAGCTGGCAAGACCTACACCATGGAGGTGGGTGCCTGCTGTGTGGGCAGGGGCGGAGTGAGCATGAAGACCACCCCGCTGCTGCTGCTGGGAGCCCTCTCATTGGCCTTGGGGGTTCTACCTCACTTACTCTCCACGACCCCCCAGAGTAGAGCCCATGGTTACTGGTGTTGACCCCAGGCTCCAGGCCCAAAGAGAGAACACCTTACCCAGGTGCCCTGCCCCAGTCCTGCCAGGCATGGGGGAGGGGCAGACGTGCTAACTAGAGACCTTAGTCTGGGCTCAGGAGGGTCAGGCCTGGTGGACACAGAGATGCCTGTCAGCATGTGGGTTTATTGCGCTCCTGCTGCAGGACGGCCCAGCATGGGCCTGGGGGGAACTGGGGTGAATGAGGCCAGCATTGTGCTCGAGGAGATCTGAGGACAGAGGGTGGGACTGGCCAGTGGAGGTGTCATGGGGTGCCCAGCTCCACCGTGGCCCCAGGATAGGGCATCATCCTCCTGCCTGCGGCCCTCCCCCTCTGTGAGGGATGGCAGGGAACATGGGGGCCTTGAGAGAGGAAGATGCTTCCACCCCTCCCTGGGGGTGTCTTTGGCGTGGCATCACTTTGGCTCTTGAGGGGTGCTCCTCGGGCAGGGGAAGAGGGCAGGCGGTCATGGTGCTTGGATGGGGGCGAGAGAGCTGGACAAGCCCTGCTGGCCCAGGCCCCCTTTAGGGCGCTGCTGTGGTGGTGCTTTGTCTCGCCGTGTGGACCCTGCAGTACCCTCAGTTCTGGTGCCACAGAGACTGTGTAGTGGGGGCAGAGGAGGCAGTCCAGCAATGGGGGGAGCACCCAGGGGGTGGGGTGTGAGCAGCACCTGCAGGATTCCTAGCTCTGCCTTAGGGTGCTTAGTGTTGGGGTGATCACCAGGCGCCTCTCCTCCAACTAACCAGCTGCTAAGGCCGGTGCGCCAGGCTCCATGCCATCGCTGGGACGCAGCTAGGCATACTGAGCCAGACAGGGGACTGGAGATGTCATCTTAGGAGCGGGGTGGACCCCATGGTTCCTTCTAGAAAGGCCAACCAGTCCATCCTGACCCAGGGCACTCGCCAGCTTTGCCTGTGCCTCCTCTGCAGAGCCTGGCCTGTGCCCTCCCTGACTCTGAGCCCTCTCTGGGCCGCAGCAAGGACAGTTCCTCCCTGGGTGCCACAGTGGGCACCTGGTGCCCAACACCCTGCCAGGTGCTCCATCTGGGCCATCAGCTTAAGTCCCATCATGAGACACTGTCATTTTAAAGGTGGGGGGACAGATCCAGGAGGTGGCATTGCCTGTGCCCAGTGGAGGGTGTCTGGGGGGCACAAAGGCAGGCAAGCAAGAGCTTGGAGCCAGGAAGCTGGCCTGCGGGGGTGCCAGAGGGGGAGGGACCACAGCCACCAGAAGAGCATCTGTTCAGTTCAGCCTTGGCAGTGGGGAGGCCTTGGCCTCACTGGGGTCTGGCTTCTACCCCAGGGGACCCTGGAGAACCCCGGCATCAACCAGCGCGCCCTGCAGCTGCTGTTCTCCGAGGTGCAGGAGAAGGCGGCTGACTGGGAGTACACCATCACTGTGAGCGCCGCCGAGATCTACAACGAGGTCCTCAGGTGGGAGGCCCCCTGGGAGAGGCCCTGGTGTGGGGCCCAGGCCTCCGGGCCTTCCTGGGGCTGTGTCACGTCACCGGGGATGGGGAATCGGGGTCACCCCACAGGGCCAGGACCAGATAAGGCAGCTGAGAGCCCAGGCAGGGCTTGGCCCTTGGTTCCGACAGGTCAGGCCTCTGCTAGGGCCGGCCCCCGGGCGCAGGGGGAAGGCTCGTCCTCCGAGCCCACATAGGATACCCAGGCCAGGTGCTCTTTCCTCCCAGAGTGGCCTCACCCTGCCCATATGCCACGTGGGGTGGCAACAAACAAGCATGGGGGCTTGGAAAGGCCCTGCCCACGGGGGTCTGTGCACTGGGGCACTGCAGGCCTTGGTGTCCACCCTCAGCCCCTGGGGCTAGGACCTGGAGGAGGGCGGGGACACCAGTTGACAGTCAGGCCTCTAATAGGGGAATATTATAGCCTGGGGAGCTGAAGCGAAGTGGGAGGAGGGAGTGACCGTCACCTGTCCCTCCAGGGACCTGCTGGGACAGGAGCCTCAGGAGAAGCTGGAGATCCGGCTGTGCCCAGACGGCAGCGGGCAGCTGTACGTGCCGGGGCTGACGGAGTTCCAGGTGCAGAGCGTGGACGACATCAACAAGGTGTGGGGCCAGGGCCGGGTGGGACATGTGGGGTGACCCTGCCCAAAAGCAGGGCAGTGTGGACGAGCATGGAACCAGGCTTCCAGGCAGGTGCTGCCATCCTGAGCCGGCAGCCCCTTGCCTCCTTGTGCCTGTTTCCCCTGTGAAATGCTGAGGGCGCCGCCCCCTTACAGGGGCACTCGGGGACGGGATGACGCCCAGGCCCATGTCCCAACGCGGCGCCTCTCCTTGCCCCTCTCCAGGTGTTTGAGTTCGGCCACACCAACCGCACCACGGAGTTCACTAACCTGAACGAGCACAGCTCCCGCTCGCACGCGCTGCTCATCGTGACGGTGCGCGGTGTGGACGGCAGCACGGGTGTCCGCACCACTGGTGAGTGAGGCTTCGCCTGGGGCCCCCCTCAGCCCCGCCCCTCCTGGCCGCCCTGACCCGCCTGTGTCCTCCTCCTCACAGGGAAGCTGAACCTGGTGGACCTGGCGGGTTCGGAGCGCGTGGGCAAGTCCGGCGCTGAGGGCAGCCGCCTGCGGGAGGCGCAGCACATCAACAAGTCGCTGTCCGCCCTGGGGGACGTCATTGCCGCCCTGCGCTCCCGCCAGGGCCATGTGCCCTTCCGCAACTCCAAGCTCACCTACCTGCTGCAGGACTCGCTCAGTGGGGACAGCAAGACCCTCATGGTGGTGCAGGTGAGGGCTGAGGGGGCGGGGAGGGGGGGTGGTCAGCAGGGGTCCCCTCCTGGGTACTCTCGGTTGGGCAGAAAGGGACCCTGGTGCCGCAGCTCCAGAGTCAGTGACTTGTACCACCGTCCCCCACAGACCCGAACACGTGCACCTCGACATCCCTCCATTTCTGCCAGCAGCCACCGGGCTTCGGTCCCAGGAAGCTCTAGAGCGGTGCTGGCCGCAAGCGCCCCCGATGAGCCGGCGCCTCTTCCAGTGCTGAAGGGGGCCGCTGGCCTGGGTGGGTGTGAGCTCTCCTGTCCCCTAGGTGTCCCCCGTGGAGAAGAACACCAGCGAGACGCTCTACTCCCTCAAGTTTGCTGAGCGGGTGCGCTCGGTGGAGCTGGGCCCCGGGTCCCGCAGGGCAGAGCTCGGGTCCTGGTCCAGTCAGGAGCATCTGGAGGTACCGATGACCACAGGCCTTGGGGTGTCTTGGGGTGGCAGTGGGTCAGAGACACCCGGGGCACAAGCGGGAGGGAGGGCAGGGGCTAGGCAGGAGGTGCCTGAGGGGTAAAGCCGTAGCTGGAACCCAGACCTAGGGGGCTCTTTCGCCCCAGTACGTCTTCCTGGCCTTCCGGGCCATCAGCGCGTGGGCGCGGCGGAGTGCAGGCTGGAGCGCACGTGCTTGGCATTTATTAGCGCAATTATCGTGAGAACTCATCGAGTTCTCGCGGTAACTGCGGTGGCTGCGCATGCGCAGTTTGCAGGTGAAGCTATTTCAGGGGGCTGGGCGGGAAGGGAAGTATGGACGGGGTCAGGGCAGGCCGCAGCCCACCTGCCCTTTCTGTCCGCAGTGGGAGACGGCTTCCCAGACAAACCCCCAGTCCTCAGCACGCGCCCATTCCGTCCCTGGCTCTGGGACCTCCAGCCGCCCGGGCTCCATCCGGAGGAAGCTGCAGCCCTCGGGTGAGTTTAGTGGCCAGGGTGGGTGGAAGTACCCCTCCCTTCCCCCCCACGGCCACCACAGCCACCAGGTTGCCTGTACCCGGATGGGCTTTTTCCTTTTTCCCCTTTTATCCAAGTTGATAAGGTTCCTCCAGAACCTGTTTCCCGACCTCAGCTGGCCTTGGGTCAGCTGAGCAGTCAGCCAGACAGCGCGGGGCCATTTTACAGCTGGGAAATAGAAGGCCCCTTGGTGAGGGTGTATCCCCCCACCTGGAGGCCCAGGTGCGTCTCCTAGGCTGGCCTGGCTGCGGCTTCTGGATGTGGAAAAGGCAGGGCTCACCCCCGGGAACTGGGGGACAAGGGAGTAGAGCCACAGGACTAGAATGTAGGGCGCTAGCCCCCCTCACCCCCAATTTGACCCCATTTGTGTAAGGGCTTGGCAGGTCCTTGACTTCAAAGGTGCAGGGGCATCAGGGTGGTGGTGGGGGGGATGCTAACCCGAGGCACAACCACCAGTGAGATGCCTGTCGCTTTGATTTCAGCCTGAGGCTGGGGCTGCCATCTCCAGGTGAGTGTGGGGCTGGTGGCCCGGGGCTGCCTGCCGCCCGCCTAGCCACCTGGGGTTGCAGGGCTGTGCTGGGAGCTCAGCTGCTCAGGCCTGGCTCTGCCCTCCGCCGCGTGCTCTGTGTGCTTCTGCGCTGCTCCCGCCTGCTCCCATGCATCCCCAGACTGAGCTGGTGCTGACAGCCCTCCTCCCCTCCCGCAGGCAAGTCCAGGCCCGTGGCTGTGTGACAGACTGGCCGCCCCACCGGGCCGGAGCTGGGTCCTGAGGCCTCGGTGGAGGCAGAAGCCGGAGTGGAGGCTTCTCTCCTGGCCAGACTCCCCAGAGATGAGAAACATGCTCAGAAGGAAACGTGTCTCTCGGCTGTGGCTGGCACAAACGGCGTGGGCTGGAAGCGCAGGGGTGGCGTGCTCCACCCGGCAGGCCCAGACCGTCCAGAGCGGCTGGTGTGGGAGGGCGGCGCTTGCACGACACGACTCTCTCCTACAGGGGACGGGCCAAGAGCTCTGGACAGGCGCCGGAACCATGGGGACTGTGTGGGCTGGCGGGCGCCCCGGGTCCCCTCCCGCCCCGGAATGTACATAGTCCTCTAGGTGTACATAGGAGCCGGCCCTGCGAGGGCCTGGCTGTATTTATGGCTGGCAGGGGCCAGTGGGCGGGGACTCTGCTGCTCCCCTCTTCTGCCTGGCGTCAGGCACTCTCCTGCTCACTGGCCTCTTGACATTTTCCTCCCTCTGAAATTCTATTTAAGAACTTTTGGAAGTTTAGCCATTTATACTTATTAAATAAAAGTCTTTTTACACAAACATAGCCTGAAAGAGCTGGTCTCGTGACCCCAGCAGATCATGGGGAGCAGGGCGTGGCCAGACTTTTGGCTCCACCCTCCCGACCTGTCCTCTAAGTCCTGAATGGCCCCCACCACGGGGAAGCCCAGCTCTCCCCACCCCCACCCAGGTGCCTATAGGACCCCAACCACAAGTGCAGCAGCCAGCCCCCTGGCACTAGGGGTTGTGTTAACTTGCACCTGGTGCCAAATTGGGGAACCTGGGCAGGGATTCAGGTGGGTTCTCCCTCCGGGACTGAACCCAACAGCTGCTGCCTGGAAGCAGAAGCTGACTACCAGGTCAGGTGAACTTACTGTGCCCAGTCAGCCCTGGGGGCTCCAGGAGTGAGTGAACCCTTATTAGAGGATAGGGAGCTGTCCCTGCGGGCCTGTCCCCGGAGGGCTCCTAGGGAGTCCTGGGAGGGTGCTGGGCTCTGGCCAGCACAGGGGTGGCCATGCCTGTTGGGCTGGGGTCGTGGCACCCCGTGGTGTGCAGCTGTTGGCTGGCCTGGGAGCTATCTATAGGATAGCTGAGAGTATGCCAAGTCAGAGGGGATGGGCTGGCGGGGCCCACCCCTCACCTGTTTCTCCCGTCAGTGGAAGTCGCTGTTGTTGTTTTCACTTTCCTCTAGAGTAGCTGAAATGGCCACCACTCTACTGCCCCCTGCTGACTGCACAGCCTGGCGCAGGCTTCTGGGGCTTGGAGAGGCCTGTTCTCCTTCCTAAAGAGGCTGGGTCTGGAGGGCGGCGGCCTGACCAGCAAGAAAACCGGGAATAGTTACAAATTTAATAAAATTTGCCTTATAAATTACAGCAGCAGCCCCAGGGCTCAGTTTTCTGCCCCAAGAAGCAAGAGTTGGGCCAAGCTGGGCAGCGGTTGTCAGAGTTGTTGGAGAATTCAGGGCTGTGGAGGTGGCCAGTGAGCCGGGGCCGCCACCTTCAGGATGGCCACAGGGCAGCAGTGGGGGCTGGGCTGAGGCTCGTGGGCACACCAGGTAGAGCCGTGGGGCGGAGGCTTGCTCCCACCCTCCGTCCCCTCAGTCCAAACTGGCCATGAGCAGGTGCAGCTCGCGGAAGGCACTGCCGTGGCGGCCGCTCAAGCCCGACTTGCTCTTGACGAGGCTGCTGATGCTCTTGAGCTGCTTGTAGCAGAGCCGGCACTTGTGTAGCCTGCGGGCCGAGGGGCAGCATGTGAGGGCACCTCCGGGACCTGCCCCCGCCCCCATGAGCGCCACTGTCCTTGTCACGTCCACCTCTCTTCCCAGAGGGAGGCCGAGGCCCAAGCACCAAGGACCTACACAGGCCCGCCAGGACTCAGGGCAGAGCCAGGCCACAGAGTGGCCCGACCAAGTTGTGACCGCCGACCCCACTCCATGGACCCCAGGCGCAGTCACAAGCATGCCCTGGCCTGGCCCCTTTGCCCCAGTGTGCACATGCTGCCTTAGTCCTCACCTCTCCTCCCGGCTGATGTCCACACCCACAGAGGGAGGGGCCGCCAGGATGTCTGTGATCAGGGGCAGAAACCGCTGCAGGATCAGCTTCAGGGAGGTGCAGCCTGTCTGGACGTAGCTTCAGGGGCAGGCGACAGAGCCACAGAGAGAAAGGGCAGAGATGGAAGGTCAGAGGTGGCACAGGCTTATTTTCACATTGGTTTCTTGGTGCTCAGGGGGTTCGGCAGGGCAGGGCAGGGCCCCTGCAGGAGCTCCTGCTCCTTCCCACCAGGGGGGCAGGCATGACTTCCCTGCATATACCTCTCATACTTGCTCTGTAGAAGCTTCTCAATCTGTGGCAAGACCGTGGTGCACAGGTCCAGCTTCCACAGGGAGCTGGGAGAGGGCCAGAGACGTGCTGTCAGCGTCCAACACCAGGCTGGCACCCACTCCACCCACCGCAGCCACTTACGCTTTCTGGTTGACGATGTTAAGGAGATCTACCACCACCGACAGGTCATTGATGGCCACGGCCGAGTCCACCGACGTCTGCAGACAGAACACCCATCAGAGGGGGCTGGGGACAGAGTAGGCCCAGCCTGGGTGTGGTATGGTGACGGGGTTGGCTGCGCGGTATGTGTGAGACTGCGGCTAAAATGAGCACGCGGCCCAGCCTGTCCATGGGCGCTGAATGAAAGTAACTGGTGAGCTGGTGAGGTGACCAGGGCCACTCTGCACCCCCCTTGGGGCCTCTCCCTGCTTCAGCCAGGAGCCGAGTCAAGGTGGAGCTTGCCTTGATGTCGCCTGTAGTCCACACGGCCCGCACGGTGTCCAGATTCTTGTGGCGGCTGGTGAGCACCACACACATGGTGTCATGTCCCTTGCGGATCTGCGACATGGCGTCCTCGTCGACCAGTTCCGTCTGCTGAGGGATTTTCACAGCCTGGCGGGACAGATGCCCAGGCGCTGGCAGCAAAGCTCTGCCCTGGCCCCACAGGCCTTCACCCCACCCTTGGGCTGGGCCCCCACTCACGGGCAGGAAGTCGGAAGCCTTCAGTCCAATGGGCTCGTTCCGGGTGGCAGGGATGATGGCAGGCTCGGCCTTGTGAGCAGGGCTGGATGGGACGGCTGGGGGCCGGGGCAGGACTTCAAGCTAGAGGGGTTCAGAGCTCAGTAGGCAGCCGCCTGCAACCTCCCTCCATGTCTCCCAGCATGGGAGACCCTGCTCGATGAATGAGGACTCCAGTCCCTTCTGTGCCCTCCCACCAGGCCCTCCCCCCTGCCGGACATACGTTTGGCACCGGGAACTGCGTGTCCATGGCTAGGCTGGCCTTAGCTGCCTCCTTTGCTGTGGTCACGTCTGTGGACATGAGGAAAAGTTCATTGGTAGGAAATGGGACTGGTGGGAAGAAGGCCAGGCCTGGGGTGGGGCGCTGAGTGGCACAGGTCTTCGGGGGGTGACGGTACAGGAGCCAGGAGGCAGCCCAGCAGTTGGGAAGGTGCCGTCAACAGTGTCGGTGGGCCATGCTCTCCTTCCACCACAGACCTAACAGCAAGCAGACTAGGGCTGCGTGGATGAGTGCAACCCTGACACCATATAGGATGGCGGGAGGGAGCGGCCCTTCAGAAGCCTCAGGAAGGAAGAGAAGACAGAGCCTTGAAGGACAAGGGTGACCTGGCCCCTTCAGAATCACACAGATGGGTTTTACCCCTTAAATCCTCCAGAGGCAAAAGCCAAACACCCAAGTAGGGACTGAAAGGCCTGTGCCTCCCTCCTCACAGAGCTGATGTGGCCTTCACCACCCAGCTCCAGGCCCAAGGGCGCCTGACTGTTCTCCACAACGGGCGCGTGAGGTGTACATGATTGTGGGAGCAGCAGAGAACTCACCATCCTGTGGGGGTGCAACGTCCTCTGGGGGTGCTGGGAAAGGCTCACTCCTTCGAGGGGGTGTGCGACCTTCAGGAAAAGTGTGTTATAAAGTATGTGTCAGAGGTGTGTCATGTCACAAAAGTGACATGGTGAAGAGAGATGTGAAATAAGGATAAGGTAAGTGCCCTGCCCTGCCCCTCTTGCGACTGTCCTCTCCCCAACCTCGCAACCTACTGACTTCCTCCTGGTCAGCTTTGAGACCAACCTTGAGACCTGCGACCTCCCTACCTTCCTCCTTCCCAACCTGCCCTCCACCCTCCCAACCTTCCCTCAGATCTTTCTTCGAACCTGTCTTTCCTCCTTCCCAACAACCTTCCTCCAGACTGCCTCAGTAATGGCCTCCAATTGACCTTCCTCCCTCCATATCTTCTTCCCTCCCCTCTGACCTTTCCCCTTCTTGACCTTGCTATTCCAGACCTTTCTCCAGATCTCCCGACCTAGTCACCTCCCCACCTTCCTGATGGAAGCTGAGAGGAGAACATTTGGGAAGGATGTACCCCAAGACCAGAAACTGACCCCCCAAGACCAGAAACTGACCCCATAAGACCGGCAGCTGGAGGTGGGGGTAGAAATGACCATCAGATCTTTAAACCAGCCATAGAGAAATGGCGCATCCTGAGACCCAGACCAGAGGTTAGGGGATATGGGAACTGAGGGCCAGTTTAAAAAAAACACCAGAACTTTCAGATAGACCTCTTCCAACCCAAACAGGGGAACACCCTCAGGCCCCAACCCTAGAAATAAGCTAACAGCAGCTAACAATCCCACAAGCATTGAGCCCCTCCCAAAAGAACACTGTATCTGCGCATGTCCACACCCACAGGAAGCAGCTCTTGTGTGCACCTGTGACTATGCAGCTGTTCCTTGTCACCAACTGCCTCCCTCACAAAGCAGCAGAGGCAGCGATCCTGCTGGAGCCCACCTGCCCCTGCCTTTTACCAGACTTTTCCCCTTTCCAGGGGCAGCTCCTTCTTGCCCGGCATCCTTCCCTTCCCTTCCTTTTCCACAGTATATCGTAATCCAAATGCCCTTTTGGATAAGTCACTGTCTCTGCCACTTGGGACACTGCATACCAGTGAAAGGGGAGCTCTGGTGAAACATCTCAGAGGGAACCCCAGCACCCTGTTTCTGAACCCAACATCTCTCTAAAATGACATCACTTCTACTTTCTCCTCAACTCCCCTCTTCCCTCAAGACCTTCCCCTCTACCAACCTCCCTCCCTCCTGACCTTCCTCCATCCATCATGGCCTCCTGACCTTCTTCCCTCCATCATGGCCTCCTGCCCTTCTTCCCTCCCACCTTTATGACTTTCCTTCTTCCTGACTGCCTGATTTCCAACCTTCAGACCTCCAGTCCCACTTCTCTCTTCCTTCCTTTTCCCCCCCATCCTCCCTCCCTCCTGATTGTTAGTCTCCAGCCCAGCATGAGGAGGGCCCAGGCTCACTGATGCTGTTCTTGGGCTGGAAGATCTCGTTGTAGTCCTCAGTGTTCTGGATCTCTGCCCGAGACTCCCGCTCATCCCGGTCGTCCTCACTGCTGGGGCTGCGGCGTTCACTCTCCGAGTTCTGCTTCACCCTGGGGAACAGGCCCGATGGAGGCCAGGGGGGACCACAGTGAGCTCGAGGCCTCCCATGTTCCCCGCAACCTCTAAGGCCCAGAGCGCCTACCTCTGAGGCTTGCTGCAGGTGGTACTGGGTCGCTCATATATGCGCCGAAGGGGAGCGCTGGCCGGGGGTGGCTGCTGGGCCAGGGGCTGGCTGTCCTGCACAGGGTCCTGGGCCACTGTGCCTGTCCTGGTGACCCGCGTCAGGTCCACCACATAAGAGGACACGTTGCTCTGGGCGAAGGCCACGCCTATCTGCAGGAGGTGGCAGAACAGGGCTGGACCCTCTGCGGCTGGGACTGGCGTGGTGGGAAGGGGCAGGTCCCAGCAGGGTCAGAGGAAGGGCCAGGGCGTGGAGGCCAGTGAAGAGTGGGTGGCAGGCGGCTCTCACCAGCTGGTCATTGCAGATGGCCAGGTCAGCCACTTTGCCCCAGTTGACAAGGACCACATCGAAGCAGCGCTCAGGCTCCCAGCCGTAGACACGCAGCGAGTCCTGGCAGCCGCTGTACAGGCAGCAGCCGTCGGGGTTGAAGAGGACACTCCTGGGCCAGGCGAGAGGTGGCTGTGGGTCCCAAGAAACCCAGGGAGGCTGAGGGGAGCTCAGGACAGAAGGAAGCGGAAGCAGAGCTGGGAGAAGCCAACCCACAGCGCGGCCCAGGAGAGGCCAGGCTCGCCACCCCACCACCTGCGTACCTGACGGGCCCTGGCTCCCCTTCGATGCAGCTCACCATCTGGAATTTCTCCAGATCCCAGAAACGGATGGTCCTGCCAAGGCAACCAGATTATGCTAGGCACCAGTGAGCCTGTGCCCACACAGCCCCCCCGCCCAAGAGCCCAGTGTCTCTCCAGACAAGGCTCCTCCAAGTGTCCAGCCCACCGAGGCTGGGCCTGGGGCTGGCCCTGCTCCGGCACGGACAGGGTGAACAGGGAGGGCTTTGGCCCAAATATGCCACGAAGAACCAGGACCCTGGGGCTGGGGAGTCAGAGCCAGGGAGGACTAGTTGGGCTGAAATCTGTACAGCTTACATGGGGTTGTCAGGCAGATGAGACCCCGGAACAAAGAGCCAAACAGGGGACACGCATCGGGCAGAGTGTGAGGGACAGTGGCCCTGTGTAACAAACCTACTACCTCTCACCTGTCGGAGCTGCCAGAAGCCAGGAGATACTCGTTGGGGTGAAACTCTACCACATTGACAGGCCCTGTGTGGCCAGGGAACTCGGACATCATCTTGCCAGCAGTCAGATCCCAGAGCTGGGGTGGCCAGAGCGGGGGGATGTCAGGATTGCTGCCTCCCCCTTCTATTCCAGCCCACACTCTTTCTCCACAACCTGCCCCCCATTCTGGAAAGGCTTGAGACAGGGATCCCCATCAGGAGGAAGATGAGGACCCAGCCCCCACCGCAGCCCTGGGCCCAGGTTGGCCAGGAGCTACCTTCACCATGTGGTCGTCCGCAGCTGATGCCAACCACTTCCCGTCGGGGCTGAACCGGAGACATCGCACGGCCTGGCTGTGCCCCTGCACGAAGAGAGAGCCGACTTATCCTATGGGCCTGGGCGCGAGGGGCATCTCCCCCCACTGCACCCCTCCATTCCTGACCCGACAAGTGGGGCTTCCTAGAGGACAAAAGAGGGGACAACCGGCCCCAGGGGGTATCCTAGTGGGCACTTCTTCACACAGGGCAAGGATTCTCAGTACTCAGGATGCTCTGAGATCAGGTGTGTGTGACCACGTAATTGGGGCACATATGCCTCTTCTGGAGAATTAAAGGCCTTCATTTACTGTCCAAGGCTTGAAAAGTGCCCAAAATAATTCATTAAACTCGGTGCTTCCAAACTCATAATAGGAGCCCCCCCCCCCCAACCTGATGGCACTTGTTACCTGCCTGCAAAGCCAGAACATTAAGCACAGGTGGGAAAAACTGGCTCTGAGGAGATGGACGGAAAGTTGGGGGTTCAGGTAGACCACCCATTCACAGCCACTGGGCTTCAGATTCATGTTTCTCGCTTAAACTCTCATTTCTTACGTTTTCACCCACACTGGAGAACAGAGGCCTAGACACCACCCCGTCTCCACACCTAGGGGTGTCTGTGGAATGGCTGGCGGGTGCCCTCCTTACCCTGTATCGGAAGACACAGCCTTTCCTCCTGATGTCCCAGAGCTGTGGAGAGAGGGGTACAGGGCAGTCAGGAGAGGTCACTGCTCTGGCCTGAGCTGGAGGGCAGGAGGTGGCCAGGTCACTGCCCAGAGTGATGGGGTCTAGGGCCTTCACCAAAGCTCGAGTGAGCAGGCATGCTGGACAAATGCTTCCCACCCCTCAGAAAGGCGATGGCTGCTGCTGGAGAGGGAAGACGCCCCACCCAGGACAAAGGACCACCCTCCCCCCAACACAGGGCATAGAGCAACCTCACCTTGATGTTCGTGTCCTGCGAGCCCGATGCTACAAACTCGCCGTAGGGGTGGAAATCCAGGCTGCAGATGTTGGCTTTGTGTCCCATGAGTGTGCGAAGAACTGACCAAGAGAAAGCAGATAATGGTGTGAGCGGCAGGCGAGGCCAACAGAGGAAGGGCTGCTGCGTTCATCTGTGTGTGTCTGCTATTAACTGCACAGGAGAACGGAATAGAATAGAAAGGCATAGATTTCCAAAATGGGAAATACCAGCATTCTAACACCTGAGAGATGACAGTTACTTCGTTACCTGGGTCCCCAGTGAACCTACTGCATACTCCCCCCACCCTGTGCCTGGGCCTCACCCCAGTTACCTTCCCAAGGGCAAAGACCCCAAATCAGTAGAACCACAGCACTGGAATCAACCCCTTGGACATGCAGCTTATGTGCTCGGCACCCAATGCACCCAAGACAAGGAGCCAGGAGATACTCAAACTGGGGAAGAAGCTGCTTAGTTGAAAAGAGAAATTCAGGAAGGCTTTTTGGAGGAGGTGGTAACTGAGCAGGCCATCAGCGGGCGAAGGATGTTAGGATGAGGGAAGTAGTGGGCATGTCTGGGGTGACCCTGGTGCTCACACCAGTCCCCTGTTCCAGGGAGCTTGAGGATGGTCCTGAAGATAAGCTGAAGTGCTGTGAGAAGTGCACTGATAGGATCTTCTCCTTGGGAGGGGCTCAATGCTTGTGGGATTGTTAACTGCTGCTAGAGTATTTCTAGGGTTGGCGCCTGAAGGTGTTCCCCTGTTTGGGTTGGAAGAGGTCTATCTGAAAGCTCTGGTGGTGGTTTTACACTGGCCCTCAGTCTCCATATCCCCACCTCCAGTCTGGGCCTCATGATGCACCATTTTTCTATGACTGGTTTATTTCTACCCCCACCTCCAGCTGCTGGTCTTGTGGTGCCAGTTTCTGGAGTGCATCCTTCCCAAATGTTCTCCTCTCAGCTCCAATCGGGAAGGCAGGGAAGGTTATTAGGTCAGAGGTTCAGAGGGTGGCAAGATCAGGAAGGGAGAATATTGGGAAGGAGGGATGGCATGGAGGGAGGGAGGTTAGTCAGAGGTCAGTTCAGGAGGTCTGAAGGAAGGGGGTCGGAGGGAGGGAGAACCTTCAAGGGTGGGAGGCTAGGCACCCCTTGCTAGGCCCACCGTCCTTCAAGGTCTTATCTGCAGCTGTGTGGCCAGGACACACCCACAGGCAAATTTTGCGTTCCTGCCTCTGGTACCACTGAAAGCTCAGTCTCCTCTCTAGGCTCATGCGTTGCTATTAAAAAGAGTTCTAAGTTCTCTGTGTGAGTGAAGCCAACTACCCCATGAATCAGAATTAGGCAAGAAAAGGGACGTTAATGCACAGCACTTGGCACTTGTTACCTGCCTGCAAAGCCAGAACATGAAGCACAGGTGGGAAAAACTGGTCCATTCTGGGGGGATGGACGGAAAGTTGGGGGTTCAGGTAGACCACCCATTCGCAGCCACTCGGCTTCAGATTCGTGTTTCTCACTTAAACTCTCATTTCTCACGTTTTCACCCACAGTGGAGAACAGAGGTTTTCACCCACCACCCCGTCTCCACATCTGGGGGTGCCGGAAACATCCCAAGGCAGGAGAAGAGTGAGCAGCTCTGACTGTTGTCCGCCGTGAGGACAGATCCAATCCACTGCCCACCATGCCCACCCACCTAGCAGGCAGCCCTTGGCAGTGAGTCTGCTGGGTGCTGAGCTGGGAATAAGCCACCTTGACATCCTTCACAGAGGGCAGCAAGGTACATGCACATCTGTGTAGAAAGGTCTGACTCAACTGCACCAAAACCCTCTGAGCAGCAGCTGTCTGGGGGGCGAGCACGCCCATGTGCAGGGCAGCGTCCCTATCAATTCGGGCAGATGGAGAGAGTCCTGGAGCCCTGGGTGGGTTTTACCGGCTTCAGTGCTCTCTCAGGGACCAGAAACACAGGCGCATCAGGCAGGGAGGCTGGGCTAGCTGTACAGCAAGCAGCAGACAGGCAAGGAGAGTGGGGGGCTGGGAGGGAGGCAGGCAGGCAACTGAGCTTCCCAGCTCCCCACGAATCCGCTTTGTCTCAGCTCTCTGGCGTCTCTCTCGTCAGTTCTGTGGTGGTACTGCTGCCTCTGCCGCTGCTTTCGTCCCTGCCCCCAGGCTCAGGTGTGCACACCTACACACACCCACGCTCTCCTGGCCCCGGTGTCCACAAGGCACGTGCCCTGTGCCCATGCTCCCAAGTGCCTTCTGTAATAATGTGATCAAGGCTGTGGGTGGTAGCCACAGAGGCTGGTGGTGGAAGGAGCCTGATTCACTCATTTACCCTACAGTGCCCCTCATGTCCCAGAGCTGTCATCTGCACAGGGTAGCCTCCGTGTGGTCTAAGGCCCGGGGGCAGCAGACTTGGGTCCCTGTCAGCGCCAGCCCACTTGCTTTGCACCCCACAGGCACTTCCAAAGGGCTCCCCTGCCCAGAGGAAGTGGCAAGTTCCGCCCCTTTGTGGGCTGGCTTCTCGAAGCACCCTTCCTTCCTGTGGGATCCGCTGGCCCGCCCTCAGCCCCTAGCTGCACTGTGGCAAGCAGGCAGGACCGCATTCTTCTGGCGTGACTTCTACCTGTGCTCTTCTGTCCCAGGGGCGACCTCAGAAGGGCTCCTGATGCCGGAGTCCATTACAGATGCAGGAACTGCCCAGAGGAGGAGTGTCTGAGGTCTGTCTGCTCTAGCCTGCGGACCCAGTGGCCGGGCAGCTGCTCGAACTCCACCGAGTCTCAACAGGCCACCTTTGGGGCACAATGTGACAACCAAGCAGCTGTCAGACACATCCTGCACCGGGGTACCTGTCTGTTTCTCTGCCTGTTGTTTTGCTCACACTGTGGTGGTTGGGGGTGGAGGTGGGCCTGAGGTCTTAGCCTCTCCTGGCGAGGTGGATGAGAGCAAGACTGTCTTCTATGGAAGAAGACCCCAGACTCCAAGCACACATAGGAGGATGGTGAGCACCGAGAGGAGGTCTTTTTTTTTTTTTTTTTTTATTTT
>PVHY01017639.1:0-30929 GCA_004024945.1 Uropsilus gracilis
GGGGGGGGGGGGGGCACGCAAAGGAGTGGCCTAAAGGCAGATGGCTGGGGTCATTTCCCACCAGTCTGCTCCTTCTGCGTTAGTCCCAAATTTTTGACTTCTGCAAACAAATACCCTTTCTCCCTCACACAGTGGTGGCTCTTATTTATTAGAGATCATCAGCCAAAAAGATGACCTAAGGGACTGGACTCCAAAGGCAAGGAAACAAAAGTTAAAGCAAACAAATGAGACTACATCCAACAAAAAACTTCTGCACGGGAAAGGAACTCCTACCAAAACAAAAAGACATCCTACTGGATGGAAGAAGATATTTGTAAACCATAAATTCAAGAACAGGTTAACATCCAAAGTATACAAAGAAATTATAAAACTCAACAACAAACAATCTAATTTTAAAAATGGATCAGAGGATCTGAATGACACTGAAGAAGACATACAGATGGTAAACAAGCCTATGAAAGATGTTCATTGTATCTTGTTGGAATTGAGATGCTAATCAAACTGTGCAAATCAAACCCATGATATACCAGGTCAGAATGTGAGAATGACAATTACTAAGAAGATAAGAAGCACCAAGTGTTGGAGAGGATTGTGAAGAGTAGGGGATCCTTCAAGAAAACGTTAAAACTAAAAAACTGACAGCAGAACTAAAGCATACAGCAAGGGAGGGAGGATGAAATGGGGGGGGAGATTGAACACAAGAGATTAAGATGATGGTTCAGGTGACAGGGTGGTAGGAGAACCTGGGAGTATACAACAATATAAATATGTGTATGCATGTGCAATCAATAATAAACAAAGAGGGTTCTTGTACACTGTTAGTGGGACTGTAAATTGGTGCAGCCACTATAGACAATAGTTACTAGAGACTCTTTTAAAAATAGAAATTCCATATGTCCATATGATCCAGTTACCCCTTCTTGGGGTAATTATCCAAAGAGATGAAAATTCAAAGAGGTATTTGCACCCCCAAGTTCAACAATGTATTACTCACAATAAATAAATGTTGGAAAGAACCAACGTGTCCAACGGCAGGTGATGGATAAAGATGTGTCATATTATATCATGGCATACTCTGCCATCATAAAACAAAGAGCCAGTTGAAACAATGTGAATGAACCTAGAGGATATTATGCTCAATGAATTAAGTCAGAAGGAAAGACAAAAATTGGATGGTTTGACTCATGTAGATGATAAAGAACCAAAATTAATGGGCACATAAAATAAAACCCAAACAAATTCTTAGACTACATAATCAAAACCATGGTTATTGAAAAGGAAGGGGAAAAGGATAGGAAGATAAATTGGGTAGAAGAGGTCAATTTTATTGGGAAGGATAAGAACTGAACTTTTGTTAGTGAATTGTGTTATATACTCAGGGACTGATGGATAATGTACACCTGATGTTTATACAAATCTATGAATTGGTGTAACTTAAGCTTAAAACAATTGAAAAAGATGCTCATGACTTGGGTAAGAGTTGTATAGTAGAAGAGAGATGACAGTGGCTGTATCCGTGAATCTGCTGACAGAGGCTGGGGGTAAGGAGTAGAGAGAAAGGCAGCCTTGAAGCCAGGTGCCAAAACCCAGTGCACGTGGCATGGGCGAGGGAAGACAGAGCAGAGCTCACCTCTAAGGTTGTTAAGGACAAAGCCAGGGAATGTTCTGGAGACCCGAAGAGTATGTGTTCTGCTGCAGACCACTGAACAGGTGTGAGAGAAGCAAGAGTTCCCTGAGAGGGGTTTTAGGGCACCTAGTTAAAAATGAATGGAATGTTGTAGAAAGTCATCACAGGTCTTTATAATTGATATAAATTCCTGTCCCCTAAATTCTCACAGTATTGATATAGACCTCTTAACATTGTTTAAATGATAACTGCATTTCAAAGGTGGAAAATTAAACACTAATGTGATAAATACCCTTGTACTCACCATCCAACTTTAATGTCTGTGCCTTTTTAATGGTACTACTTCACAATGCCTTGTGTTGCTGTTGTCATTATTATTATTCATTCTTGTGTTACAAGCCGTATCTTCAGGACAGGGTCTCGCTCTCTTCTCTGTGTCTCCATTGCTCCTTGCACATTGCCTGGCACACATTCAACCCCTTCATGCTTGCTGAATTGAATTGTGTTCTTGAAAGCCCTCAAAGAGACCTTCAGTAAAAAGGAAAGTACGGCAAGCAGCATATATTACACACCCATTTGAGAAACTGCAGCTATTTTTAAGGTATATTAATTCAGAAGGAATTACTGTAAGTGAAAATAGGCCAGTGGCTGCATCTGGTGGTATATTACAATGGAAAATTAATTCATTTGGCTGACATCCTTGGCTAATCTTTCTGATGTTGGTATCAAAGCCACAGGCAACCCAGATTCCAGCTTTCCCCATTGGCTATCAATTTCTGTGTCCTCCTACAAATGCTAACATAATTTGATTTATTAAGATAGATGGCTAGCCAATAACAAAGATGTACCAGCAACTATAGCAGGTTTGCTGTTAGACAACAGTCATACCCCATGTCAAATCTCAGTGACTTTGTCTTCTACCCAAATAGACCTTCTAACTGCTACAGACTCAGGAGTCTCATGCTGTCTGATTTATTAGCATTTCTACTATAATGCTCCTTGACAGAGAGTGACATCAGCAACTTACTACAATTCCAAGAGGAGTCGGTTGGCCTCCTAGTTAGGCTGACAGTGGCATCTGGCTTGTCCCAGATGGTCCCAGTTTATACCTGTTGTATATCAATTAATGTCTCTTCATTATTTTAGCCCTCCCAGCTCACTCTCAGAAACACCTGGGTTCACATCATGAATCTTATGATGACCCTATTCGTCTCCCCACCTACACTTCTTACATCACAGAACTGTCTTATGTGACAGGACATCCTATCAAATTGATGAAGCAAGACACTGCTTTGTTATAGGAAGCAGCACCGACTAGCGTCACAAACCAATCTCTGTTTTTGGCACGCTTTCTGAACAGAACACCAACCAAAATAAATCCATTCACCAGATGTTACCAAGACAAATTGTGCTGATGTGATACAACTGCCTTTCCACAGGGAAGAGTCAACCATAGAACAATGGAAACTAAAGCTTATAGGACACAGAAGAAAAATGCTCATTATGTCAAGTCCAGAAGGTTGTTTACCGAATGTGAGTCAAAACCACCTTATAATTCAAAAACAACAACAAAAATCCAGAATTCCCTTTTGTTAGAGATAGAATCTCTTTCCCTGTCCCATTACTTGATCTGTATCAGCTCCCCAAAAAGAAAAAATACAATGTGAAAATAATGTATAGTTATAACTATATTTTCAGTCCAGCAATTTCAGCTCAATTTTCAGCAGTAACATTTCATTAGACTCAAACATTTCCTCGATGGTTTAAAAACACAATGAAAATCTGGCACTTTGGGAGCTTATGTGAATACAGTTTTAACTTCTTATTTTCAAAGAAAAATGAGATTTAACATAAAAAAACGAAAGCAATGTCCCCACAGGTTCTTTAAAAAAATAAAAAGGAAACTCAACCTGCTGTACACATTAAATAATTCAAATCAATGATCCTTTTAAGCCCGTAGCAATGCAGGAACCAATGGGGGAAAGCAATCTAATACTTCATGCATTTAGGGGATTGCATTAGAAAGACTTTTAGCCTGCTTCTGCTTTTATAAATGCAAATGTATGCAGAGCAGACAGATTGAGATCTGTACAATTTAGCAATGATCAAAACTTGTAATTTTTGAAAATGGGACAGATGTCCAGACCACTTGTATTAAGATGCTTCTTGCTGAAGAAGAAACCAAACAAACAATCCAGTTTCAGGCCCCCCTTAAAATGGAAACAATAAACAACATTACTACAAATTAGAATAACTTCTATACTATCTTATTTCTTTCCTAAATTCTGAAAATTGAGAGGCAGTTTAGGAGAGTAGAATAAGTATTCCCACCCTATTGCTCGCCTTCCTGTCCCTAAAATCCAGAAATGGAGGAGGGGTGTGTTTCTCCACTCAAGGGTCAACAATAAGCTAAAGGTCAAGGTGGGAATTTACTGGATCTCCTGCTGTGTGTTGTGTTCTTCAGCTACAGACAGGAAAGCAGGCAAGATTGAAGTCCGTGTCTATGAGCGAAAAGAATTCCATCTTATTTTATTCACTCACTTCAACTTGTCAAATGCCCAGTATCTTCCATACTTAGGAAAACATGGCTCCCAACGTTTATCTGATGATGTTGAGTGCCAGGAATGTGTCAGATCTTGGAAATAAAGATAAAAACACAGCATTTGCTCTCCAAGAGCCCACCAGTCTTTGGAGAAGACAGACAAGTAAATGAATGGTGCAGGTAGGTAGAGGAACATATGCATGAGATGCTACAGCAGCGGGGGGTGGGGGTAGGGGAATATATAAACTAATTCTGGGCAGGCCCTCCAGCAACAAAAAAGACTTCATTGCTGCAACCTGTAAATAAAATTTTGAAAAGTCACTAGGTGGGTAAGGGGACAAAGCCACCTTCTGGGTAGGGACTAAATACACACAAAGGCACTGAGAGGCATGAGGTTGTATACATTCACTCGAGTCTTCATTGAAGAACGTCTCCATGCTAGTGAGGTGAAGTGCCAGGATTACTAAAAACTAAGATGTAGTCCTTGCCGTAGTTCACTCTGTTGGTGATAATTTGAACAGGAACGACGTGGGTAGTTGTGATTAAGAATGGTCTTTCTGGAGAAGAGGTGACTTAGGGAAGAGAATGAAGGAAAAGGAAGCCCCTAAGGTTATTGTGACAGCTCGGTAAAGAGTGATGTGTATCTGAACTAAGATGGTGACCACAGGGATAAAGAAAGCATGTCAGTTTGTAAGGAAGACTTCACCAAACTTATCCACCATTCACCCTTAGCTTCATTTCTAGATAGTTTCATAGGTAACACAGCTCCATTCTTGCACCGAGTACAAGCTTCATACCAGCCGCCATGTGTTGGCCTAGTTGTGCAATCTGGAAAAATCAGAAAAGCCAGGCCCTCACACACTGGGTCTCTGTTCAGAGAAGATACTTGCATTTTTCTATCAACCTGAGTAGACATAGGCATACCTTCCAAATGCTCCTTAAATCTCCTATCATAATGTTCTTCTGCAAGAAGGTGAGGGGAGAGCTGCATAGAGAGGTGTAAGAAGATGGTTTTAAAATTATTCTTTTTAAAGACTTTAGTTTCATGATGTTTGTGGGGCTTTGAACTCTCTCGCTTGGACCACCTTCAGTCAAGAGACTGAAATCAAGGGACTGGCCCTCCCAATGGCACCCAGACCTTCGCTTAGTGGCGGTTATTTGCCATGAAGGGGGGAATAGAAGAGCAGAAGAGATCAGTCATTACCGTGCTCTCTGCTCTTTCTTCTCAGAATTCCTACCTCCTGAGGCTACCACGAGGATCCTGACATTCTTGGGTTATTGTCTTTGGGTTTGGAAAGAGTCCAGTCACATGGCCAAAGCAGGATGGTAAGCAGAAGTGCTAATCCTGCAGCCTAAGTTATGGTCACATGTCTACCTGTGTGGCCTTTCCATGGAGGGAGACTAGGGCATTCACACACCCGTGAGTTCTGTTCAGGAAAATATAGCCTGCATTTTTTTTTTTTACGATGCAAGTTTCAAGCAGAAAAGAGTAAATGAACTCCCATGCAACATCCTTAAGATTCAACATTTTCAAGTTTGCCACACTTTTTTTTCTCCTTCCCTCCCTCCCTTGTTGTGGTATTTTAAAGCAAGTCTCTTAAGTTGTTCCATTCCTACATTTCTGAGTAATTCTACAAACTGACATTGTCTTATGTAATCACACATCTGATCAAATTAATCACAATCTCTGACATCATCTAATATCTAGACCCCAGGAAAATGTTCAGTCATAAAGCTTGAGACCTCCATTGCTTCTCTAGGGAAAGGCTCTGTCATCCCCAGCCTTAAAAGGTTGTCAGGTTTTTTTTATAGTTAGCTGAACTTTTCATCCTATTACTGCATATTATACCCCCAAGTGCCACACTAAAGAATGGCTCTCTTTAATGTTGACACATTTCAGAAATTTGTTTACATTCAACTGTCCTTAGTCTTTGTTTAGCTGAGCTATCCATCTTTAATCTTCCCTTATTAATCAATACCACCAGCCCCATAGTCATTTTGGAGTTTTTCTTTGAACCTCATCCAGTTGGTTTCTCTACTGGATGAGCAGCCCAGAACCAGATGCGGAGTTTCAAGAGTCGTCTCACCCAGACCAGCCCACTCCCCATTTCTTCTCTGAAGGCTTAGTCTCAAACCACAAGAGCCTTATTTTCTGTCCTATTGTAACAGAAACAAATGTCTTGTTTTCTGCTTTTATTCCCAGTTATTTTTTGGCATGACAGGGTGTGTTACATTGCTCCTACGAAACATCTGTGCTTCAGATCGCTTTTCTCCAGATGTAACAGAAGCGGCCTTTTGGAATCAGAGTAGAGCGATTCAGCTCTGCCACTCGAGCCGCGTGACTCTTGGCAAGTCATCTAGCGCTCAGCACCACTTCAAGTTTCTTCACCTAAATAACAGGCACAGACTGATTCCTCCAATTTTGTGGAAATTTTGGAAAGTCAAGGAAATGCAGTAAATGAAAAGGGTTTATAACTTTAATGGTTTATGTGTGTACATGTATGTATGTATCTATACATGTATATATTGAGACTTTTGCTGTTTGCATGAATAGCCTGTTGTACCATTTACTCATCTTTGCTATCAGGAAATTCTTTATTTCCGATCAATTCTACCAAAACAATATCTGATTAAGGCATCTTTGAACTGTATCATTTGAATCTATATACCATGAAATTTCCAGATTTATCCTTTTCCTACATATAAATCAGGTATAGGGTGTACACATCTGTTTACTATTTACTAAATTCTAAGAATCTTGCTAATCATTTGATCTCATTAAGCTAATTTAAGGTTTCATAATTTTATGAAGTAGACACTGTTAATATCCCCTTTAGACACTGAGGAAACTGGGGCTCAGAAAAGCTTATTAATGTGCCTACGGTAACTAGCTGATGAGAAGCAGTAGAACTTGGAAAACTTACAACTCCAGAGCCCATGCTCTCAACCATGGCATGAATTTAGTATTACCGGTAATAACTGTGACCCTCTAACTATAGATTAAATTCAACATACCTAACAGGTGCCAGACACTTTGGAGAGGAGTGAAAAGGAACGGTTCCTAGCAGGAGGCTCAGCTATTAAAAGAGGAATAAGCACAATGAACTTTGCATTTTTCCTACTGTACCACGCACCTAAGAAAACAGGACTCTTACAATTCATATTCATTTTCTTTAAGAAAACCTCTTTGATGACTAGTGCTAATCGCTCACCTCTCCAACCCACCCCCAATTCTCTGGCCCTCTAACAGATGACTACATATCACTATCTGATAACACTCTTGGAGTTTGTTACTCCCTCAATTTGGAAGCACCACACCAGATTCAGTTCTGAGTGTTCCGCCACATCCACACTGGATTAATCTCCTGAACATAAGGTTTCCATAAGAACCAGCCCCTCCTCTGAAGCTTTACTCACTTTTGCCTTTTGAGGCTCCAGATGATGTAACATGTGCCTGTCTTGCCAACCGAGAGCCACCAAGTCCCCCTGCCATCCACACTGTTCTCGTCACTGAGTAAACAGAGCGGGTGCATGGTCGTCTCTGCAGAACAGCACCCAACCCCCTCACTTTTCAGGACTTTCTAATGCATCTTCTTCTGACAAGTCAAAGAACTGTATTATCCTGTGAAGCTTTAGGTGGAGAAGTAGGAAAGGCATAGATATCTAAAATTTTGGTTAAAATGGAAGACAAAAGGTTGGTAGCTAAACACAGACTCTCAGGAGAAAAGGTTTCATGAATGTCTCTTTAACTTTTCAAAAACCTTGATGAGTTCAGCTGCTATGAGAATTAACATTTCAGTTTCAATAAATTTTAACAATGCATACTTATAAATCTGTCAACTGTAAAAGGGAAAGAATTATTAAAATCAGTTGTAGCAAATTTAGTTAGCAAAGATGAAAAATAAAACTGTACAGCAGGCCAGGAAAATACTCCTACCAAGTATTTACTGAATAAATAACATAACATTTCTAAACAAGTTATAAATAACTTTATACAAACATTTTTAAAAACCATTAAAACATTTATTTATATAAATGACAAAGCATACAGAAGTCCACAAAAGACCAAAAAAGTAAAATAAAGTCATATAAAATTGTTATATATACTAAGTTAGCAAGAATATATAAAATCCCCACCCCCAAAGCTGTAAATTTTTACTGAACTGACATATTCAAATTTTGACACTGTCCAATGTTATAACTCTTTGGGAAAGCATAAGGCAAACATATTAAGAACCATAAAATGGTTCATATTATTCCACATAATAATTGCACGCCTAGGAATTTATCCTAAAATATTTGAAAGTTACAAGCATTTAGCAATACGGAAATAATTTAAATAAAGTGAATATGATTAAAATCATCATTAGCAAAATTAAATATAAATGGAGTCAGTTAATGGGAAAATCAATTAAAAAGTATAATTAAGATTATATTATACAAACAAATAATAAAAAATATTAACTCAAAATTAAGTTCTGGTGTCACTGTATGAGGATGGTGAAGTAATTTTCGTATATACAGCAAAATTCTCTTCAATGTTTTCACTATGAAAGTGGGCTATTTTAAAGAGTGATCTGTCTTTTCAAATAATCTCTACTCTTACCCACTAGTAAATTATATATCAGCTTTTAAGTTGAGGAGAATGGCCCTATTATTTTCTAAAGCTTTAAATATTTCTCTATTTGAACCTCAAGTGGCAATGAATAAAAAACAGGATATCCTGGCCACCTCAACAGAAAGAGGTAGTCCTCTACAAACTACCAGGGAACTAGTCATGAATAACTATCATGATAACTCTACAACTTTATGTGCTTGTATTTTATTTACTGCATCTGATGTCCAAGTTTTTTCCTTAACATTGTATGTCATACTAAAAGTTAGCCGCAATACTTTCATTTAAAATATGTTCTTAATATGCTGAAAATGCTCTACTGAGGCATATGACTTTTTATACTGAGTTTATATTCATTTGCATATTTCAAATAATTTTAAAAAATAAAAAAAATCAACCACCTTTGAAAAAAGGTAATTTATAAAAACTTCTGTCTTATGAAATTTTTAATCATTCTTCCTTCTGAAACTTTTTTTAATAAATGAAGTGGAATTTGAACATTTTACACACTGGTTGCATAATCTTTTGCTTTCCCATAATAGAAATATGCCAGCACACATTACCTTATGAAGTCTACTATTTTGTAAGAAGACTATACTTTCAAAATTATAGTGAAGAGGGAGAGGGAACTTCCGGTAGGCTATAGGAGTGAGAATGCTTGAGGAAAACTTTTTAAATATTTAGAGCAGAAGAAATTAACTGGCACTGAAGGGCAGCTACCTCAGCATCTATAAATATCACTTGAAAGAGCAAAGCAAAAAAACCCAAAAAATGTCATAGGGAAGTACGCTTTATAAAAAGGTATAAATAGAGGAAAAAATTTTAATTGAAGACACATTCTCTAGCTTGATTTTTTTTTAATTATACTATTTAACTTGATAAACGGTAGTCAACTGTACTGATGAAATGACAGAGAAATGATCTCACAGCTGCCAAAATATAAGTCACAAGAATACTAGTGGTAGAACAGAGGTGAGTTTAACTAAACAGTAAGTCTTCTATTTACATCACATTAAAGACAGCAGCAATAATTTGGTTCATTTATAAATATTATAAAATTTTATTAGTTCCCACACATAGCTACCACCAGATAAGTGCAGTTCTATAAAAAAAAAAGTTATTAATAACTCCAAAATATAAGAAAGCATTAAATCATGGCATTTTTGAACACAGGTAAAGGATTTCACTACAAGAGTCTTCAGGAAGCCAAACTAAAATCAGAGTATCACTAATGTACATTCACTTTTGTGGCACCAAAGAAACTTGTAGCTCACATTTCCTTTTTGATTAAAAAATAGGTTCAACTTTGTCACAGGAAAGACTTTGAAGAGATAAAATCAGAAACTTGATTTTCCAGAACCCAATCTAATGCCTTGACAACATCGGAAGAGAATGTGCCATAGTATAGCAAAGAAGCAAATAACTGCACAGCTATTACAAGGTACAGCAGATAAACTGTACACTATAGAAACCGTAAACAGTGGGCACTTTTACTTCATGCAAACAAAAACAAAAACCCAGTTGCCTTGGTCATTTGCTTGTCATTCTGCACTCAGGATTCAAGTCAACTAGGGAAATGATGACAACCCCAAGCTAATCTTAAACCATCTTAATGACATCATCTTCTCCCTTGGTCTCATTTAGAGTTATGTATTCACAGCTCAAAACTTGTTCACTTGACTCTTCGGGTTTTGATTTTTTAAGTGCCAGCTCTGCTGGTAGGAGAGAGGAGCAATGCTCAAGAGACTGTGCAATGTCCTCAATCGTCCACTTATCCTCAGGAAGCGCATGTTCTTCCAGTGTAAATGGGCCCTGTTTGGTACGGGTCAGTTCCAACACATTGGCACAGGAAGAGAGTTCTAGGGCCACAAAAGACAAAAAGAAAAGTCCGAAAGTGATTGATTCAGTCTATAGGCCATGGTTTTTCAAATGACATAAGAACTCAATGCAAACCTCTCAAAAGCATCCCAAATGTAAAACCCCAACAACCTAAGAAGCAAAAGCCTCGATAATGAGATGACTAAGTAGCAAAGTAATGTTAAGCGAACAACGGTCTGTAAAACCGTATTTAAAAACTCACCTTGTAAACTGCTTTAAAGCCTACAAGGAATTTGCATCCACTTTCCTTGTTTAAGCCAGGAAGCAATCCCGTGCGCCAACTGCTACTTTCATTTTGCAGAGGAGCTCTTCTGACCTGCCCAGCACATACGAGCAAATGGCACAGCAAGGACAGCTGTCATCTGCTACTTGCAAGACTGGCTTTTAGTTTTGAAAACTCTAATGTGTACTAATGACAATAACTTTTAAGTGGATATATCTGTTCTTCTTGTCCCTAAGAGAGTTAAAATATTTTATACTTGAAAAAATGACGGCCCTCACATTCATTATTACCCTCTTCATCTTTCTGTTGCTCTTTCTCTTCTCTCCCATTATAATCATCTCATTGCAGCTGTGGTGTTCATAGCTGTAAGCTATAAATCTACAATGCTTCTAAAGTTGAAGGCAGCAGGAGTGCAATTCCTCAGGTCAGGACCCAGAGATACCCAAAAACCCAGGGAAAACAAAAACAAAGAAACCAAAAAACCTAGCAAATCCTTCAACCCATCAAAAAAGAAATATTATTCTCTAAATGATAATTCACAATTCATTTCTATGCTTACCTTTGCCAATGTCACTGACCAAGCTTCTGATATAAAAACCTCCTCCACATTCAACATCTGGAATGTTAACAGTGACATGGTAAATTGCTAACCTCCCATGAAATCCACTTTACATAGAAATGATGCCCCTAAACAAATGTAAAAATGCACTATGCAAACAATCGAGTGATAAAATATTTATGTGCTGAAACATAAATTATTCATCCAGTAGCATATGCGTTTGTGAGATTGAAAAGTCAGAGTGTGGAGAAAGTAAACAGCAGAAACTCATGAACACATTTTAAATTAACTGGCAAGTCATACCATTTTAATACTTCACCCCTGTTCATTTAAGAGGTTATAAAAAGTTAGAGATCTCAGTTTTGCTAGCATGAACTGTAGATTTTTAAAAAAATCCTCAGAATTACATGCCTTGTTCATTTAATAGGTTTTAAATAGATAGACATCTTGGCTTTGCTATCATAAGCTACAGATTTTCTTAAGTATTTTCTGATTTGAACTCTTAAAAAAAAACAAAACAGCTTTTTCAAGAAGTGATAGGACTTATGTTTGGGGTAATATACTAAAGAACATTTAAATGTTTTCTTGGAAAGATCCTTTTTGAAATCATAAAATGACTTAAAATTACCCTATGTCCTAGAACTGAATGCAAATCTAAATACCTTAATACAGTACAATACAAGTTTATTGGTGAAATAGGGCTCTGGATTATTTTTATTAATCCACAAGATGTTCTGAAAATTTCCACACAAAAAGACCAGATTCCAGCTGTTTTATTATACACATAAAGCCATTTGGAGAATTAATCAAAACTCACCACCTGGAGATTTTTTTCCCCCTCTTTAAGTTCAAGGTTGGGGATCACTGCTAAGATTAAAACAAATACTAACATTCTTGCACTATCTTTGACTTTGATGAAAAGACAGCATTTTTAGACTATTACAATCTCATATGAACAACATATTTACAATTAAAAGCAATTGGAAATTTTGAGTCTTTACTTTCATAGATAATATCTACTCTGACAGTCAAGGTGTGACATTACCATGAAATTAAGTGAAACATTTTTAGTATTCTCCCGACACCCTCCCATAATTTGTCAAACATTTTAGACTCAGGAGACCCAGGAAAAAGTGTGACCTCTTTGAATTGTATAAAAACCACACTCTATATGAGCTTAATACACATTAAGTAATAATAATGACAATGGAGAAAAGCAACAGTTTATATAAAAGGCATTAGGAAATTATTTCTAGGAGGAATCTTATTTACTATGCTTATTTATTTATTTACTATGAAATTAAGAGAAGGATCAATTAAAGGGAGTCTAAACTACAGTTTTTGATTCTTCAGTACGTGTATGTTCATAACCTCTTTCTTCAACTAGATAATGAAATTTCCAAACAACAGAAACAAATGCTCTGATTTTTTGATTTATTACAAATGTAAATTACAAACACATTCAAATTGAAAGCTGAATTAAAATTTAATTAAAATTGATGTTACTTTTAAAACCAAATGTAAACTGCAGGTTGTAACCATTCAAAATGGTGAAACAAGTTATCTATAAGATAACAAAATATCAAATACAAGATTTTAAAAAGATATACTCCCTATATACGCTTACTTTTCTTCATAGAAATCCAAGATGATTTTAAGATGTTATTTCCCCCACTCTAGTAAGATAATATAATATATTAAGGAAAGTCTATAAAGACATTTTTGAACTTCCATAGAGCAACCACATTTTATTAAATGTGTTGTCAACAAGTCAGGCATGGTGGCCTTTAATTGCAGCCTACAGAAGCGAGGCCGAGGCTAGGAATCACTTGAGTCTGAGGGTTCAAGACCCACCCAGAGCAACATAGTGACCTAGTCTCAAAAAATAGCTGGGCATGGTGGTGCTCGCCTGTAATCCTAGCTACCTGGGAGGCTGAGGATCGCTTGAGTCCGTGGTACCCCGGGCAATGTGAGCCAGTGGTTCCCCGGGGAACAAAGCGAGACCTAGTCTCAAAAAAAAAAAAAAAAAAAAAAAAAGGTATTAACAAATTCTAACCTTCCGTAAATTCAAAAATATAAAAATCTCTAACATCACAGGGATCTGTTAAAATTGAACACAGTCAAACACAAAATAAAGCTACCTACAAATAGAAATGATTTCCAATGCCTCCATCTTACCTAATGTGAAAAAGGGTGGCTGGAATTTCTGAAGAGAGAGACTGTAGACAGTGACCGGCCTGGCAGGTTTGGCTTCAACAACTTCACCTTTTTTCATCAAAGTTGAGAGTCTCTGTCCATCTTTCTTCAAAGCAGAATAGCTTGCCAGGTAAGAAAGGGAGGGAGGGAAAGAGGAAGAATTGAGAGAATAACTGCAGATGGCAGCGTGGAAAGGGTGACCATCAGTCCTTTTCTCTGAAGAATGTAAGAAATGAACTAGGTTTTCCTGTTCATCTGCTCTGTAGTAGCATCAGGGAGAGGGTTCCTAAATATCTTTGAGGCCCACTCAGCTTATGCTGGTGCTCAGCAAGCAATACTACCAGTTGGATTCTCTCGCCATCTTTCTGGGCATCGCCTCACTACCTTCCTTCTGCAATACACTCGGGCCTCTGTGCACAGCCCTCGCACCTGTCTCCTTAAAACAATTTCTGTCACAATAAGATGCATTTCTCAGTAAAAAGCTACCACAATGTTCCTGAAAAGCAAATAAATAATCTAACAGACCTTAGCTTTGTGTAACCAAATTTTACTACTAGATTACAAAATCCCTGGAACAATACCAGAGAAGAAAGTTCTAAAACAATTCTTATAAATATAAACATCCTGAGTGTATTCTAACAATGATGCAAAATGTTCATTCAGATCAAATTAAAAAATTTTAAACCTTTACATTTGAAGGAAAGTTATGAAGAAATACTTCTCCCTAGCCATGTCAGCGTGTCTGACAAAACCCAAGATTTTAAAATACAAAGTAAACACTGAATTCTAAAAGAATCATCAGTGACTTATCTTGACATATCCGATAGCCAGTCAGTCATTTAAAAAAAAAAAAAAAAAAAAAGCAGTTTGCTTGGAAGGGGACGTACCCAAAAATCACAGCTAAGTAGCAGTCAATATACATACACTTTCAGTAAGTGATACTTTCACCCATTCCATCTGTTACAGAGAACTAAGGAAAAAAAGCTTCTAGGCTCGAAAGGAATGAATGGTTCCCAACCAAGTCTAGAACTGACAGCTCAGGATCCAGAACTGCCCTGGTATCTGCAGATGGAATCAGGAAAACTGATGAATACTGGACCAGCCAGACATCAGGCCATGGCAATGCCCAGCGCAGAGGCAGACCACATGGCTCTGTCTCCTAGAGGCCACAGCTCAGCACTCCGTCTAACTCAGGTGAGGGTGAGGGTGTCATTTGCTATGAAATGTTTAATACCTGCCTCCCATCCAGTTAAAGGAACCCCGCCTGTTTGTTATTAAAGTGACCACTAGCCATTGGAAAAGAGAATGAAACGTCTATTCAAATATAATAATTGAACTTACAGAGGAGGCACTTGCATTATATTCCCAGTAAATTTCTGCAGAATACCTTCTATGTCTTCTTGTGTTATTTTATCTGCCAAAAATGAACAAAAAAGTAACACTGAAACAATCACAGATTTACATGTCTTGTTTTTGTTTTTTTCCCACAGCACCAATGGCTCTGAAAATTTATTTAAAAACTTTCCCAACAAGGCATATACTCTAGTGCATGGTGTAAAGGACAAATTTAACCCTGCTGAAATGGCTAAAAGCACATTCATATGGTAAAAGGGGGAGAACACCTTCTATCTTTCAACACTATTATGACTACATTTCTTTTGTGTCAAATCTTTTTCTCCAATAGAAATGACTGAATCATCTTGCACGCATTTATTCTGTCTTTAGAAGACCTGAGGAAAATAGCTCATTCGCTACAGAAATGGTCCTGCAATGAGCAAAAATTAGGTGATTAGGAAGCAAGTAGGAATCAAGTAGAAAAACACCCATAAGATATTTTCTAAATTTCTCCAGGCATCAAACATTGTAAGTAGCAACTATGGTACTGAACATCTTCAAGTATTAACCCATTTAAAATTTTAACTGCTAGACCTCGAAGCTGCCCCTGTTATCATATACATCTGAGCTGCTCACATTCAGTTCTGTCCCCAAGCAAAGCTGTATTCATCTGTCTCCTTCCCTCTGCTCTTGGAATTTCCGTTCATTTAAAGGAATAGTCTCCCAAATCTGACTTGCATCTCATAAGTGAGCACAAAAAGAGTATCACACAGCCAGGATTTCAGCATAACTAAAGTGATGCTAAACACCACTCTTGGAAAATTTTAAAAAACATACAGACTTCAAAATCTGTTATGTAGTTATGTGCTCATCTTAGATACACTCACAAAATGATGTCATATTAAACTATGCCCTCTAATTTTAACAAGTGATACTTAACATGCAGAATTTTAATCCTGATAGATGGCGCTTCAGCTTATTTAGGTAACAGTCAATGGAAAGAAATAATAGTGCTGTTTTACATGCTTCAAAGGAAATTTCATTTAAATTTTTTATCCTGATACATGCATGTTATTTTATTTTAATTGAATAATACTAAACAAAAACTAATCAATGTGCTTTGAATTACTATTCTAACACCAGACTAAAAAAGGTGGCAAGGAACATGGTGCCCAGATCTCACTATCAACACAGCAAGATTTTTTTACCTCAGAGTGGCCTTGACCCTCACAAACTAAACATGAACAAGACCAGAATCTACTAGACTCAAACTGAGAAGGAACAACGGAACTCAGAAGGATTTTTCCAGCAATTAGCAGCTCCAAAGGCAGATCTCAGATGACTACACTGTATTTAAATAGATATAGTTCATGATAGAGATGAGGATTATTTCACAAAAAATCTTGTTCCACTGCAACGTTGAAATACAATTACCTGTGGCACCTGAATCATTCAAAACTTCTAAATCTAGACAGCGGAGACCACCCCCATGATGACAAATGTTGAAAGCAAAGTCATACTGATAACACTGCAACAGTTCATAGACTAGCCACACATTTTTAAAATAAGACCTGGCAGCTCTCTACTTCTGCAAAGCCAGTCTCCTTAGTGACGTTCCTACAAATGTAAACCCCTTTGTCCTGCTATGGTGACTCCCCGCACACAATGATGAGACAGACGTGTTCTTATTCTACTTCTGTATGGCATCTGTCTCTGACTGAACAGGTTAGGCATCATAAAATCCTGCACAATTTCTAACTGTAACCTACCATATATACACAGGTATTATCTCACCAATAAAATGCTCAGCTCCACAAGGGCAAGGACGTACTTTCTTAGAGAACATGCACAAAATGAAGATGGTGCTGTGACATTCTCACTGAAATTAATTTGTTGAAGAACAATAGACTTTCAAGGTCAAAAGGGCACTTAAAAGTGCCACAGACCAATTGTTCAAACCCCATGTAGCAAATTACTTTAAAATAAAGACAAATGTAATACTTTAGGGAAAAAAAGTGAGCATTTATTATAGTCATCACAAGTACTGTAGTGAAACATACTGGCTATATTGAATATATGGCATTAGTTATAGCTAAATAATATTATCTTTAGAAGAATAAAAACCACCTCCAGATGATTTTTTTTTTAAATGGAGAATAAAATCTCTAAAGCAGTATATCCAGTAACTAGCCAAAAGATGTACATGTGGAAAAAGAAAATAGACTTGGGTAATTATTTCATTCTGTAAATTGATAAAACATCAATGTGACATTATTTATCAGCAATTAAGTCTTAACATCATTCTCATTAAATATATACAAGATCATGTTACATCTTATATTTGCTTAAAATTGATTAACTCTTCCAGTGAACTTACAATAGGATAGTCGGCTCTCAATCGAACTATGGATTAAAGAAAATATTCGATCACAACTGAGTAATTGTTACTGGACAAGTTCTGCCACTGTGTGCAGTTATTAAATTGGGGAAAACACAGTAAACAATTTCTGTGAACATTTGACAACAGATACTAAGGACTGTGGGCCCTGAAAGAAGGGAGAGAAACAAGCTAAGGCTCAGGATCACTTGAATCTCGCTGGAGGTGACTTCTGAATGGTGATGTAGGAGGGGACTCTCAAACAAAGCACTGTGAGCTCACTGAACAGACATTACAATTTGGGGAAACCAGCAGACAGAATGTGATTGAATTACACAGAGACAGATGTCTCTTGGGGGTCTACATTAGACTCTGGCTAAATTCCAACTACACACACACACACACACACAGAGGGGAGTGGGGGTGGGGAGGGGTGAGGCACCCATAGATGCATAATGAGATCACCACAAAATTAATCAGAGAACTACTAAAGCTCTTAGAAGACTGGAAGATGTTTAAAATCCATCCAACCCAGGCTGAATGGAGAAATTGCTGAATAACTAGAGCATTGGGTAGAAACCCAAGAAATGCCTGTCTCATGGCTAACCTAAACCCATAACCAGGAATATACATAAAAGTATGCAGAATTAGTAAGACTAAAAGACATAGAATCAGTATGTGTGTGTGCGTGTATAAACTCCATTTCAACATGGAGCAATAAACTATTAGAAAGAAAAAATTTAAATCCAATTTATAATAGATTCAAATTATAAATTACTTAGGGGTTTCATATAAAAAGTTAAAGATCTATATACTGAAAACTAGAAAACCATGGCTCTAATTTTACAAATTTTCTCTAAATGTGATATTATTTCAAAGTAAAAAGCTATAAAGGATTATAAACAACTCTTGCAGTAAGTCTGAAAATGTAGATGAAATGGACAAATTTCTAGGTAAAATATGATCTCAAATGACATTAAAATTTAAAAACATTAAGTTCAATAGCTAGCAAGTAAATCCAACCCATGATTAAAAGTCTTCTTAACAAAGAAAACCCCAGATGTCAACCTGTAATTCCACCAACTACTTAAAAAAAAAAAAGTCAACTAACACAAATTCCTCCAGAGCACAGGAAAAAAGAGATTACTCCCCAACTCATTTTATGATGTCACCCTAACCTTGATATCAAATCCAGTCAAGGACATTAAGAAAAGGAAAATACAGGGTAATCTCACCCAGAGGCAAAGATGAAAATCCTTAACTAAATATTAACAAACTAAATCCGACAATTTGTATGAAGGATAACACCTCACGATCAAGTTGAGCTTATACTGGAAATGCAAAGTTAGTTTAATATTTGAACAAGAAGAAAAATCAATATAAAAAAAAAAGTTCGATAATATTAGGCGTCTGGTTTGTGATTTAAAAAATACCAGTAATAAGTTAGAAAAAAAAAGACAACTTCCTTATGTCATAAAAAGCCCATAGGAAAAAAATCTAAAAGAAATGAAGCAGGAAGATTTGTTCCTTCGGATAGCAAGACTTAATCTATAACTATAGCCATAAAGGAAGTTTGGTGTTAGCACAAGGATCAAAAGATAGATTGCGAACAAATCCATGACTACATGATGCTGATGTGTACTGAAGAAGGAATGAAGAAAAGTACTGGACTGACCAGATAATCACAGAGAAAGAAAATGACGAATTGTATATGTAAAGTGAAAGACAAAGCAATAAAACTTCTAGGACACAGAAACACACCTTGATGCTTTTGGAGTGGGCAAGGTTTTCTTCAAAGGACAACAAAAGTGATATCGGGTCAAAAGGGGCAGAAGCAGCTGGCCAACAAGTCATAAGAAAAAAACCTTAATATGCAGCTTCTGCCACCCAGCTTTCTTCCCCTGTGCCTAACAATTGCCACTCAAACGCAGTTCAACAACTGGGTTTTATTAACAAGGGAAATTAACCAGGAAAACGAAAAGTCCTTACTGCCACAAGTGGCCAGTTATCTGACCCCAGTCACCATTTTCAGTCCCAAAGATCCCAAAGACACATGTCCAAGATGGTGCCCTTTGTCCCTCCAAAACTGAGGTAGGCACTGCAAAGACCAGCCTTTCTCCAGCATCTTTTCTTTGCTTCTTCTCCAGTGTTCCACGCTGCTCCGCTTCTCCGAAGCTCTTCAAATTTCTCCCGCCATTGTTGATACATAAATCAGCTTTCCAAATCCCTGGCCATCTCCAGGTACCAGCTGACTACGCCACCTTGCTACTATGCCACACTATCCACACCAGCTACTCTTTCACCGGCCACCATGGCTCCTTTGCCACCTCCAGCTCACTCTTCCAGGGGGCTTATGCTGGCCAGGCCACGTGGGCCTGTTCTCTCAGTCTGCCATTCCCGTCTCCTCTCTCCTTTTTTTTTTTTCTTCCCTTTCTTCTCTCCTCACTCCTCCCTTTTTATACACCCTCTCTTCCCCCGGCCCATTTTCTCTCATGGTCTTTTCAGACTCTGCCACCGGTGCCAATACAATTTTTAACTGCGTCACTACCCTGCATCAAAAGGACTCACCAGTTCCCCCGTGGGGGAACGGGGTGGGGGGCGGTTCCCCACCCACCAGTAAGTGGCTGCGGCCACTTACAAGCCGGCCTGGCGGCACCGTGAAGCCCCCAGGACCGCCCGCCCATGCGCTGGGACCCACCACGGCAAGCGGGGGGTGGGGGGGGCCCCATCTCTCTTTTACTCCAGATAAACATCAGAGCAACCAGAATAGATACAACAGCAACCCCAACATAGAACGGGTGAGGGACCTGGCAAAAGTCCAGCCCACAGACTGGAGCTGGACACAGCAGAGGGACAACCAAGAGAACCAGTATAAGTAAGACCAGAAAAACAACCATAGAGACACAATGTCACCAGGCGCACTTCTACACGGTCTGGGCCAAAACCCGGGACTTTAACTTGGAGATATATTCAAGGACAGCAACACACCCTCCCCTCATCAAGCGAGAGGAGAGGATGACCAAAGAGGGGATAATGGGCCCCACACCAAAACTGCCAAAGGAAGCAGAGGAGATAACCTTCAAAGGCCACTTGCGGAAGCCTGAACTCATGGGCCGGGCACAGGGGCTCGTGCCTGCAAGCTTCAGCCTATGAAGCGGTTGGGGCTAGGGATCGCAGTTCGAGTCCCGCCTGGGGCCCATAGCGAGACTTAGTTCCAAACAATAGCTGGGTGTGGTGGTGCGCGCCTGTAATCCCAGCTACCTAGGAAGCTGAGGCTGGGAATTGCCTGAGTCTGTAGTGCCCTGGGCAATGAGAGCCTGCGGTTCCACGGGCAAATATAGCAAGACCTAGTCTCAAAGCCTGAACTCAGAGAAATTTGTTGACCAACACTGGCAGGAGGCAAGACCCCCAAAGCCCGACACCAGAGACATAAGGAAAAGCAGCAAAGCAATGGCGATGGGATTGGATTGGAGAGGATGGTCTGCAGCAAGAAAACATGGACAGAACACAAACAAATATAATCTGGCCACCCAACGCAAACTTAAGACTGAAAATCTAACAGCAAGGTGCACCTGGACCCAACAACGCAGTCCCTCACCCAGAGAAAAGACACTAACATAGGAAAGAGACTAATGAACTCAGCACAGCTAATAAATAACAAAGAGTGGGGTGTGAGAGAATGGAGGGAGCACCGGAGGGAGGAGGGAGGGGGAAAATTATATAACAGAGAGGTTGTAACCCAAAGAACAAAATAAAATTGTTAATAAAAATATATATATATTAAAAAAAAAGGACTCACCATAAAGTAAGATAGCTGGTAAGTTGGGTTAAATTAAAACTAACAACTTCTATTTGCCAGAAAACGTTAACTAAGAAAGGCAAAAGGCAAGTCACAGAGAAGACAGTATCTGGAACACACTGAACCAAAAGAGGAGCACACACTCAATTATGTAAGTCATTCATCGATTTTAAGGCATCAGTTTTAAAAAGAGGGAAACGCAATTGGAAAAAAGGAACAAAAGCAGAAAATGGACATGAAACCTGGACGGTACACCAAAGGATTTGGCTAAGACGACAAAAACCTAAGATCAACACGCACTGGTTCTCATCTGTAATAAAACCGAAGCCACATCAAAATACCACTACATATTTAACACGGTGGCCAAAATTAAATGTACTGTTAGTACCATCCATCGCTAAGAAAGTGGAGCAAATGGAACTCTTAACCACTGCTAGTGGAAACAAGCTGGACAGCCACTTTGAAAACTATTTGACAACTTCCAGCCCAATAAAATATATACTTACCCTGTGACCTAGTAATTCCACTGAAGTATACGCCAAGAGAAATAAGTGTATGCATCTACCAAAAGACAGGTACAAGTACTCAGTGAGGCTTCATTTATAAGGCCTCAAACTGGGGTCAACCCCAGTGTCTAGCAACAGAGAGTGTGTAAACCTATAATACAAACAGATACGTCCAGATATATGTAAAATATGTATAAATGAAAGCACATGCATGTATCCACTCACACACACCATGCTGCAATGTGGCAATGAATGAGGGGTAGTGACGGGGTAATTAGGGGCTGACAATGGCTTCTATGTCTTGGCTATAGTGGCAACTGCATGATATCTCTTTTGTGACAGTTTGATGACCTAGGTACGAATTTGTGTTTTGGTCACTTTTCTTTATTTACATAATATTTTGCAATAAAAATGTGTAAATGCAAAGCAAACCACCAGCCATAAGACGACTGACACCCAGGCTACACACTAGCTCTACTACGGTATTGCTCTATCAGCTTAACTCTTAATTTGAAAACCAACTTCACCCTTTGGCTTCATCTACAAAACATGGGCAACCAAACCACAGTCTGGGGGAGCCACTCCTAGATATGGTAGGTAGCCACCCCTAGATATGGCTCCATGCATTTCAGATGGCCTGGTAGCATCCTATACTGGGACTAAGAGGTGGTGGTGTTAGGACACAGCATTGGCATGCTAAGTCACTTTTCTTTCACATGTCTCACTTCCCAGTAAAGTCACAGAAGGGACAGGAAGAAACAATTCCCGCACCAGGAACAATTAGGCCTCCCCAGAAACTTGGTGCACACCTAAGACAGACAAGGGAGCCGCAACAGCCCAGTGTCCTGAGTTTAGTGGCAGACAGTCAGCACAATGAAGCCCTGTGTCTTCAGAGAGCAGCAACTCTTTAATTTCTAACTTGTGAGAGGAGAGAGCAGCAGAAGGCATGAAGATGCTTCGCCTCTCCTGTGGCCCACCTGCAGTGAGCTCCATAAATGCTTCCACAGCTTGCATTATTGACATTCAGTTTATTTACTTGTTAGTTAGTTTATTACTAACAGCTTTATTCTATATATCACAAGTCGTCTAGACACTAAGAGCCAAAGAGTCATGGTCCCAGTCCCAGCGTTTAGGGTTACAAGCAAATACACCTTTATAAACGGCAAAAATGTTATGTAGCTAACACAGAAGCGCTCAGAAGCTTATAGAAAATGAGAAGAGCTCTTTTAATATGGTTTGAAAGTTGAGTCTACTAGGTCACAGATGCGTTAAATTCTTCTCAGCTATTTTCAGTTATTGGAAACAATGGCTAAAAACTGTCCCATTAACACAAAGTGACTTCAGAAGCTTCATTCGCCATTTGCTGTGCACTGTCTTACTGTCTCCAAATGTCCATATTCTCAACGGGCAACTGAGACCTGTATTTCTGACAGTTGTGACAATCAGGTCAGGTGGCCTCAGCAGCAGCACCAGAGAGTCGAGGCTCAGGGCTGCTGGGTGTCCTGCTAGGGGCGGGATGAAGAGGCTCCAAGCGGCATCCATCATGTTGTACAGCTCTGGGGAGCCGTTTACAATTACCTGAGGCAAGAACCTAATTCCATTTTCCATTTAAACACAAAGTATTTCTTTTTTATAGTTTGAGGTACACTGAGCTTTCCAGTACTGAGTCATCAATACAACACCCCACATCAGCCTGCACTTGCGGCATTCAGCGATTTAGATGTGCATGTGAACAGCTATTTCATTAAGACTTTTAGTGTAAAAATATCTGCGCACTTACATATTGATATGCCTATTTTAAATTACTTCTATATCTTCTTTATAGTTTGCTTACTGTATTGACTGCTTTTCAGGTGTAGATAAGGTAGAGCATTTCTATATTTCAGGATAATAAAGAAGGCATTAAAAAAATACTGGTACAGGTCTCAGGAACAGGGCTCAGAGGTTGAGAACATTGGGGCTATTGCTCCATTAGAAGCTCTGTAAGGATACAGGTAAGGTCTAAATTCTTACTTCCCTTTCCCTTGGTAAGTGCTAGAAAAGCTTTAACAGAAAATGACAAACATTTCTTGATTTACAGAAAATACAGAGAAAAATCATGTCAATCAGCAAGACAGAGTTCTCATTTTCTGGGGCTACAAATACTACTTAATAAATGTGCAAAGCTTTCCTTTTGAGGATCTGAAGAAAAGTAAATTAATTTCTTTGTGACTTATTTCATCTTCATAATAAACAAGTCTTTCTTTAAGGTAAGTAGATAAGGTTAAGAATATACAGCAAAAAGCAGAGTTCCAAAAAATTCTAAAAATGCTTAGAGGCAGGATGGAAGGGTACGCTTAAGTATTTTCATCACCCTGGGTCCCTGGAACATCCCCTGCTCAAAGAAGCACTGCCATGTAACCAGTTACAAAACCCAGAAACCTACATCATAGCTGACTTCCTCCCACGTATTACCCTCATCTGGTCAACAGGTCTCCCCCATTTCACCTCCTTACCATTCTTCTAATATCTATATTAGAAGACATATAACTAGAATATACTCTGGAAATCTGCTCTCTTCCTATTGCCTTACACCTCTGTAATCTAAAAGTTTTCCATCTGAATATTATGGTTAGATTCTCATTAAGTTAGGTTTGCCTAAGTGCTTTTATTGTCTAGTTATAATAATTCCAAGGATAATAGATTTAACATCTAGTGCTTTTAAAAACTCAACAAAGTCACCGTTTTTCTTTTATTAATTATTTTGCTTGGTTAATCAAGATACATACAAGAGTTAACTGGACAAGTGAAATTCTTATAAACAAGAAAAGGTTTTTCTTACCGACGGAACAATACATTATGTACACTAAGACCAGTCTACACAAAAACACAGGGAAGCCAGAGGCTGGACTGTCTACAGGTGCATCAGAGAGGAACACATTGCAGACAGGCCAAGCCCCACTCCAGAAAGTCGACCAATTATTCACAATTGATGACATAATAATGTAGGTGAGCTGACTGTACAAAACTGCAACCACGGAATTATAAATAGCACAAGCACTCTAAGAGTTGCTAGGAAACCACTTCACTTATCTGTGCTTTCCTAAAAGTAGTGAAAGAATGAAGGATAGAAAAACTAAGGTGGCCCCAGTGAGCTCTGCTCTACTGTCAGAAAATAGCATTCTTCCTGTCATCTTTTTACATACTCCAAAGGCACAGGAACACGATTAATTTTAAAGTAGTAAACCTGGTACATTAATTTTACAGACAAGAAGTACAAATAAAACAAAAAACCAAAAACAATGACAAGACACAGGTAAAGCTAACAAGAGAGCCCCTTTATTTTGTATCTCACGTACAAGAAAAGAGGCCTAGGTCCTAGATACCAGTATTTTTTGGTAAAGGAATTACTTGGAAGAATACTGAACATTTAAAATATTCTAAGAGGCAATCATAATAAATCTTCAGTAACCAACTAACACCAAGCAAGCAACAATGTGATAATTTCCAATCTTCTCAACCTCAAGAAATGTACTGAAAACCACAATTACTGGTAATATCAGGGAAAAGTACATATAAAAATTCTGAATCTAAAGAAAAAATTTTTTTACATTTTAAAAAGAGAGAGCTAATTACATGAACATCATACCATAAGGTTTCTCTTCTGTTACTTTCCCTGTAGAATCCAGAGTGTCAGTAGCTTTCCCCAGTTCACCAATGGCAATATACCTCTGAAGGAAGAGAAATAAGGACAAAAAACAGGCCATAAGGTAAAAATAAACTAAAGTTCATACAGAATTCTACTAATGCTATCAACTTGATACGACATAAAGGCAAATATAGGAAACTGCAATTGCTTCATTAGCTTTATAATTAATGTGGGAAGCATTCGTTCAAACTGAGGAAAATTCACAAACTCTTCACATCAGCCAGTATGACAAAAGAGAAGCTGACTTTTTTGATAATTATGACATTCACTGTTATTAGAAGCACACTGCTAGAGCCAGCTGTATACTGGGCAATTTGGTATTGAAGGAAAACTGTCCAATGAGTAGAAAGAAAGATATAATAAACTGGTTACAGAGTTGCCAAAAGATTCAACAGTTTCACTATATGTGTAACAATTATAAATCATTTATTATTTCCTATATAAAACACTAAGGCTAGTCTTAAAACTTGATTATACATTTAAACAAGCTAAATACATAAGAAATGAGCAAAACTAGTATAGCAGGGTAGTGTGTTCAACTATCACATGTGTTTTCTTAATAGAGAGAAACTGTTTTCTGAAAGGAAAGGTCACTTCTAAGAACTGATCATTATTCACAGGATTTAAATCATTCTTAATTAAGTGAGGATTGTTTTACTTCTCATCAGAGGCTACACTTGCATCCATATTCTTTACATTCCTCGCTTTTGATCAAATTCAATTTTCATTTGGAACATCATCAAAGTAGTGAGAAAAATGCAAGGAATATAATTTCCACTGAAATTAAGTGGTTATGTGAGCAATTTTTTAAAGAGGAAGCTCAAAATACTCTGCAGATAGATGAGATTTTCTGCTAGTAAAGGGAACCAAGATAAAAGGCAGAAAATTAGAAACTCAAATTCCCCAAAACAAGCAGACATTTTGCACCAGACTAAGTGCCCTTTGATGAAATCCCTTCTGTGATATAGTGTGGAATCTTTTTTTCTAAATACAGGAGGAAAGGCTCCAGTGCATCTGAACTCATCTTTAAAAATTTCATTAGCATGGACAAACTTTAGTTTAACTAAAGAGTCTCATCACCTGAGATGCCACAGTTTATTTTGGAATATTCAGTCTTGATCAAGCATCCACATGGAGAAGGACAACAGGGTGAGTGGCAGGAGCATGGGCTCACAGATGTGAATCCTGACTCCCAGCATTGGTGAAGTAGGTTGTTGTTGACAGTGAGTTCCCAAGGAAGAGTAAAGCAAGAAAATGCTCTCTCTGACTTTTGCCTTAGCAATCTGTCTAGTTTCATACGGGAAGTACAGTGCAATCGTATATGCAGAACCTTAAATGGATTCGCTCTGTTCTGTGATGCAACAGGTTTTAACCGGGAACCAAACATGCTCATTCTAGTCCTTGGACACTGGACTCTGGTGTCTTGTGCCGTGACACATGCTGCTGCCCTAGCTCTGAACAGGCACCTTCTCTTCTCAAAGAATCCCGGTCAGCTTTCAAAGCTGCCCTGTTCACACATCCCAACTCTCAATCACCCACAGCTAAGGTGATGGCTGAATAGGTCCTCAGTACACGGTTCTAACATAGAAACAGTGAAGGCCCATTTCAAAATGACACCACATACGCATTCATTTGTATGTTCCTTCAGTCATTCATGCTTTCCAAGTACTGTGAACGCATGAAGCTTTCTTCTTGATGCTTGTGAGTGACACAAAGACACAAAGAAGCTCCCATCCCTAGGAGGTTACAGTGTAACAGGGTAAAGTACACTACAAGAGGGGACTGTGGATGGTGGCAATACCAGACAACAATGTCTGTTCCCAGTCATTTGTCTTCCAGACCATGCAGGTCATCTGGTCACACATGATCACCTAGAGGCAGATGGCCACTGTTTTCCAAGTAAAGGTTATGTATATACTGATCCTTATCATCCCCAAACTGCAAACTCTACTAGCTTGGACCTTGCATTGCTGTGTTTCTTACTAGTTGAAAGCCCAGAAGCAGCTTAAAGAGGTGGTAACAGAACTATATACATGGAGAAGTTCCTATGTACATAGTCCTTCACATTTCACCATTGCTTTGGACATCCAGATTGTGCCAAGTTTCGGTCATTCCAGACTCTGTAGTTCTGCAGCATTTGGCTATTTGCTAGGTTCCTTTTAGGGGAAACATGACCTAAACCGGCAGTTGTCAAACACGGTGTTTTCAAGACCCCTGTAAACATTTGGAAGTTATTGAGAAATCCTGACACGATCCCTTTTTCATGTGGGTTGTCAGTGCAAGTAACTATTATATTAGAAATTAGAACTGAGAAAAGTCTAAAACACTAATACAGGTGTGCACATTCTACTAGCCTTCAATTACATCACTGCTCTTCAGCTGACCTTTGAAAAACTCCACTGTATGACTGTGAGATTGCAAGTAAAGAAAGCGAAGCTATGAAAATGGTTTTGACTTCAACAGATGCCCTAGAGAAACCTTATGAGTCTGTGGATTATACTTTGTGAGCAGCTGATCAAAATCACAGTTGTTTTTTAAATTTCCCTTGTCCTGGTATCTAGTAATAATTACCTTTCAGTTCTATTCAGTGATCCACAAATGACTTAGAAAAGTCCACCCAGACAGTTAAGTTTCCAACCAAAACAAAAATTCAGATATGGATTGGAAGGGAAAAACATAGGAATGTGCGTGTATGTATGTCTGTGTACACATACACACACAACTCCATGATTTTATCATAGGTTCTAAAGTAGCCTTTTCTTTGGTAGAAATTCTGCACAGAAACAGGGTTTTAGCTTTGCTTATTTTCCAGGTTGTATACCTGGGAATTGTAGACTCAATTAAGGTATTTTTACAACATAGTTCCAAAATACACAACAAATGGAGGTTCTATAGAATTTTAAAAGAAGTTTCCATCAACCTGTGTGCTTCTTAAATTCATGGTTTCTCATGGACACTGATACTCTTTGCCTCTCTACTTCCCTGTTTTTGACACTCAAACCCAGCAGACATTAACTAGACAACTTTAAAAGCAAATCGGCTTCTCTGCTCTCCAGGAGAAAAGAAAATGCTTTTATTATAGAAAGTGAACATAATCATTTCCATCTTGAGTAGTTTATGATTCAAAGTTTAAGCAAGGAATATTGTTTAAAAAGAGGAAGAACATTTAGGGGGGGGGAAACCCTACCAAAAGCATGTCACTTTGCATGTCTTCATTAAAAAGGAATAGCTTTTTATAGTTTCTAAGTAGAAACCCTTCAAATTTTACAACATAGTGCTTTTGAAATGTATGGATATTGATGAATGCAAAAGAAAGGCACATATCAGACTAGCTTCTGGAGTTGAGTAAGGTTCACAAAAGCATTAAGTCATACTTAAGAGTTAATGATGGCTGGTTAATCTAAAAATGTCACTGTATAATGGGGGAAATGTCTTGAAGGCTTCCAGAGTGGGAAGGTTTGCATACCCTAATAATCATACGTGTTCAATGGCAGAAGGAGTAGAAAGGTGCTTTCTGAGGAGATGCTGGTTTTGCCTGCAACTCCTATTGTGGTTTATCTCCACATAGATATGGGGGCGGGGGTGGGGTGGGAGGTAGCCCTATGTCTGGAAAATGCTAGTTTGTCTTTATATGGCAACTATAATTCATAATAGAACATCAACCCTCCCAATTGCTCATCTGGGTCTAAAGCATGACTGGAGAGAAACTAACCTTAACTAGCAATGCAGAAGGCTAACCGAAACAGTACTCCAAAACCTCATCAAAGTCTGTCACTTCAAAGCACATCTGGCAACCAGTGCCCAATGAATGACTGGTTCGAAGAAGTAACTTTGAAAAGGTTGTACCAGGGCTATGCTTCCACTGCTTCCTTTCAGATAGTCTACATTCCAAACCACACCAAGCGAGACTCAGGATCATTCTAGCCAAGCTGTTGCATTCGGACAACATGCTGGGAAAAAAAAAAGCAGGGAGCGGACCGGCAACAACACACTGACAGAGAAGCAGGGAGTCATGGAGCAGACTGGCAATAGTGGATCTGCTGAAGAGCAGCGAGATCCTGGTCTTGTTCTACTAATGGAATTACAGTATACAGTGTCAATTACACGGGTCAGGGGTAAGAGTGAAAACACGTCATTTCGGCTTTAGGGGGGATGTGTCTGCTGACCAGTTCTGCTCAATCATCAGATACTGGAATCGAACCAAACCTCACCCCTGCTTACAGCTCCAATCTTAACAACAAAGCATTTCACCGGCCAAGCCCTGGGTTATCAATGTCAGAAGGTATGAGTCCCTTCTTCCTGGGCACACCTCATGATGCATGCTCACCGACCCAGAGGGGATCCCAGGGTCCTGCTTTCGTTGAACTTGAAAGAAGCCTCAGCTTGGTCCATTACATTCTTCAGGCTCAATATCTGATTGATTGGTTTGCTCTGGCTTGCTACATCACAGGAAGCATTTAGTTAGTTCAGCAGACCCCCACTAAGTGATACTTTTATGTAGCTCCACTTCTGCACTTGCTGTAAAATTTAGTATCTCTTAAGGTAAGACATTTCTTTTTTGACTTTAACACTCAGAGAAACTGTCTCTCCGTGAAATAACTAGCATGCTTCCTCCTTCTGATGAGGCCTTTGTTTTGCCTAGGTCACCAGAAATCACAAATAGAAATAGAGAAATTAAATTAGAGAAATTAAATTAATGTAGTCAAGATTTCCAACAGAACTTAACTGAAAAAAATTATCAGTTTTGTATGTAGCTAAAGAGATCCAACAGGCCTGAAATCTAAAAGAAACAGGGACAGGTGAAATACTTGGGAGTAGTACTAGTAGTATTTATTGAGCAAATTCTATAAATAAAGCATCGCACATACAGTCTAGATTTTTAAAATATGCATTACACATATAATCCAACAAAAATACAGTGACGTAAGATGGCTTAAGGGAAATATGATTAAAGCAAAACTTCCTATGAGACAAGAGAGCAAGGTACTAGAGAGCAAAGGGCAGGAGTCTTAAATGTTACTCTGATGTGAAAGAGGACAAGATAGGAAGTGGGCGGTCTGAACACTCCCTGGCTGCCACTGAATGAAAATGACATAATCTGAGGGCTACAGTTTGTACTTTTAAAATGTCAGCACTTTATCTATTAGTTGATAGTGGTTATAGGAATGACATCATGTTAAAAGAATGTTCTAAAGACGTTTCTTGCTTGAACAGGAAAGAGTGCTAAGGCTTGTTCAATTACGGTTTCTCTAGGACTGAAGGGGAGAGAAGGGTGTCTATGATAGAGCTACTAACCGAACACTGAATGCCTGTGCTCCTAAAACTGAGTATTTCTACTCTTGATGTAACTCCACCTCATTCATATACAAGACCATTTGCCTAGTCGTCCTGTGACACAAATTAAAAAATCATGTATGGAAGTAGGATGTAGACATAAGAGCAGGCATCAGGTCTGTACCCAGTTAAAAGGCTGAAGATACTAATTTTTATTTTAATGAAATAAAGGAGGAAAAATACCAAGAGAACATTGTTCATAGCACTAAAGTTGGTTGGTGAAATTTTTGTTTATACATGCACCTGTATA